>JAYJMB010079775.1:0-67122 GCA_036873735.1 Pouteria campechiana
CCCCTTCTTTACTAAACACATTGCACAAAAACATACTAATTACTCCTCGTGGGATCGACCCTTACTCACACTACTACTGAAAATTAGATTGGAGCAAGGTTCTAAATTTGGGTGCCCACGACAGCACCACCACTAAGCTCTACCATGCCACCAAGGCTCCGCTACACTAATTATTCTACTACAACACCATGACTCTACCATGCCACTAAGGCTTTACCATACCACCAAGGCTCTGCCACGCTAATTACTCTGCTATGCCAGTTGTGCTCTACAATGCCAAGCTCTACCATGCCGCCAAGGCTTCATCGCACTAGCTGTGCTCTACAATGCAAGGCTCCGCCATGCCAGTTGCATTCAAGTGGCTATAAAAAGCTCAGTTGTTGAGAAGAAGGAGAAAGCTTCTTCTGAGAGAGAGAGAGAGGGGGGGGGGTGCTACTTCTGCTAGAGTTCATCTTCTTCCATGGCCAGACTCTGCTAGAATGTTCTTAAAAGATAGACTCTACTCAAGCATTTACTCTTTTTGAAGATAGACTCTCTACTTCCTCCTCCCTAAAGTTTCTTCTCCTTCCACAACAGTGAAGGAACTTGGATTTTATTTTATTCTATCTTGAGGCAAGTGCCTCATTGTTCTAAGACAGTCACGGCCATCTGATCTAGCCTTGGAGAAAACTCCACTATGGTACACAACAGTTTCTTCTGCTTGCGATATGGTGGGTTTATTACTCTAAGGCAATTATTAGAACTCTGCGATTTCCTGAATGAGAAATATTGAACCATCATGCAATCCATCTCTTTGGGTTTCATACTTCTACAAATATTAATAAAGACAAAAAAAATGAACTCCATTGATGGGTTCCACACCAAATATTGAATAAGAGGAGCTTACATTAATGGTGAACTGTTGACTTAAGTAAAAATTTGGGAAGATGACCACTTTTGGTGAACTCCTTAAATTTACTAATCTCTTTATCATAAGACTAGATTGTCAAGTGGTAGAGTTGAAACCCAAGTGGGCCCCACCAAGAGGCAGGGCCCACGGATCATGGAGATGATGGCATGGACCCATTCCACATTATCCAAAGAAAAACTTAGGGATAACCATTAGTGGTAGCTATGATTAGACTTAATTTCAGCTAATTAAGTCAATCCACACTGTCCAAGTTGTTAAATCCTTTTAATCCATGCGAACGCGAATTTATGATCTCTCAAAGTTTAAATAGTAGAGATCGACCGCTTTTGGTTTTCCATGGAATATTGGAAAACACTACCCATCCATTCACTCAAAAAGTCTAAGTTAGGACCGAGTCACTGAGTCAGGACTCAAATTCAATAAGTCATGACTCACCGAGTCAAACTTAACAAATACTATTCACCAACTCATTCAAAAGCCTGAGTCTAGGACCAAGTCACTAAGTCATAGCTCATTGAGTCACTAAGTCATGACTCACCGAGTCAAGCCTTACCAAATACTATTCACCAACTCATTCAAAAGCCTAAGTCTATGACCGAATCACTGAGTCATGATTTACCAAGTCACTGAGTCATGACTCACCGAGTCAAAGCTTACTAAATACTATTCATCCAATCACTCAAAAGCCTAAGTATAGGACTTAGTTACTAAGTCATGACTCATTGAGTCAAACATTAGCGGATATCATTCATCAAATTAGCCATACCTAGTCAACCTGGCCCACTCTTCCTAAGCTTCTCATGGGCACTGTGAGAAAGTTGACCAAAACCCAGTTAACTTGACCTACTCTTCTCAAGCTTTGCATGGGTAGTGTAAGCAAGTTTACTAATCAATCTACCTGACCCACTCTTCTTAAGCTTCTCATGGGAAATGAGAGAAAGTTGAACAAACCTAGGTCACCTATTTTCTTTTGGTCTCTTTCAGCTCTAAACACAATAGAGATCACCTGGTCTTGAGTCCTTCCGAGATATACTAATTGGGTCACAAATCATCTATTATCTCTATGGTTTCTTATAGTCTAAATAATAGAAATCATTCGGTCTTGATTCCATCCAGGATAAACCAATTAGATCAAAACACCCATTCTTCAGGTTGACCTAGTGTCTAGCAACCTAGTCTACTGCCGTGTCAGCCTATCTGCCCACTGACTTGAGGCAATCTCATAAATATCAAGTCATTGCAATGTGCTCAGCGATCCCAAAGACAACATAAATTTATTTTTAGAGAGAGGTGTTGTATTTTTGTGTCTCTAAGATGCATTATACCTTTCTTTTTAATTAGGGGTTTTCTCCCAATGTGGAGATGTAATTAAAACCACTTATGGTATAGGATGTGAATATGCAATTTTCTCATGTACACAACAAGTGTAATCAATTAAGGACCATCAATAACAAAATAGAAATTATTTGATTCATTCCAAAATGAAAAATCATTATGTTATTCTATTTTTGTTTTTAGTTCATCTTTTTGCAACCAATGCAACTCAATATTCTTTGATGTTTAGGGCAAAGGCACTCTTGCCCTTGTAAGTGCAACTGCCATCACTAAGAGTTGTAATGCACTTAAGATTGACAATAGATTAATAAGCTAAGTTGCGGTTCGAGGAGCTTGATGCTTTGGATGAAAAGTGATTACAAGCCAAAAAAAAAGGATCGAGTTATACCAAGCCCGCATGGCCAAGGCAAATAACTGATTGGTTAAACACCAAGCTTATTGCCCGGGTGATCTAGTTTTCAAACTAACGACTGAATTAATGGCGGGTGGTAAGTTAATTAGCAAGTTTAAGCCCAAATGGGAAGGGCCTTACATTATCCAATAAGCCAATGCTAATGGCTCATAGAAGATTGCAAATAGTAATGGCATAGGAGAACTACCTATTAATGGGCATTTCTTAAAGCATTATTATGCATGAAGTCAGGAAGGAGCAAACACTTGGGGGGGGGGGGGGGGCATTTGCTCCCCCCTTTCCTAACTCCTATAAATGTCTTTTAAAGAACCTGGTCTAAATGCTTAGATTAAATTATCAAGATGCATGAAATGTAAAAAAAGAAAAACATATCTTTTCATTTCACACAGGTTTGAAATTACAAATCTTTCATGTTTGGTTGAATATCATCTAGATCTATTCTGGGGTCCTAGAAATCTTCTTCTTACGGGAATTAAAGGCCTGCCTAAATTATTCAACCATTTGTTGAAGCAATATCTCTTGGCACTTAGGTTTCATAGCCAGCTGCTCAAAGTGTAACTGGCGGATTCAAGTAACCTCTATGACATACTGCTCTCTCAACATGCTAAACTCTTGCCATAGAGACTCCTCCTACCCAATAGCTTCTGCCTCCACTCTGGCCAACTACCCCACCTTTGCACCGGCACCTACAATAGTAGCATCACATTTGCCCTCTGCCTTTAGAAAAGATTCCTTAGCCTCCTTCTGTGCAAGCACCGCAGTGGCCTTTACCCTAAGAAAGGAATCCTCGGCCTCCTTCTGCATAAGCACAACAACATCACTCTCGGCCTCCACCTTCTTTAGTGCATCCTTGGCTTCCTTCTATGTGAGCACAGTAGCATCTTAGCCTACTAGAACCTAGTCCTCCCTAGTTTTAAGTTTGAAAATGGTCACCTCCAGTTTGAAATGGACCCGCTCTTCCTTTAACTTCACCATCGTAGTGAAAAACTCAACTATGGTGGCATCCCATTACTTCTGAGCATTCATGAGTTGTTACATTACTAGCTCCATCTGATCGATGAAGCCCTGCCTTCTAATTGTGTTCCACATGATGTCTAGGGTAGAATCCACTACAAGCCATCCCAACTGCATGTATTATCTATGGAACGGTCTCTGGGGTAGGCAATGTTGGTGAAGAAGATAGCCGCCATTGTTGGGTTCTCTAGTAGGGACCTTATTGGTGTCCTCCTAGTAGGAGTAGCATTGGACAAAGCAAAAGGTTAGGAAAAGCTCTAACTCGCAAAAGTAGCAATCCCGCTAATGGAGCTAGATCCAGGACCTAACACCAGCCTACTCAAACTTGAAGCCTCTCCTAGGAAGCATTGAGCAGGAGGAGTCAGGCTAGGGTCAAAGTATGAATGCTTCAGAGCATGAGATAGCTAATCAGAAGAGAACAAGCCTACCAAAAAAAAGAAGAAGAAGATTCAATAAATGAATATAATGAAGAAATAAAAGATGCATACAAACACAAAGGAAAAACACTCGCTGACAAAAGCAGTGGAAGGACTAGAAGCTACAACAACGTCGGGCTGAGGTGCCTACATAACCGCTTCTTCATACAATTCCGCCATGGCTCGCCTCCCCTGGGTCTCTGGCACCCTATCCGCAGCCGCCTCTAGAGGTGTATCTTCAGTTGGAGCCGATCCTTAGGGACGAGAAGGAGTGGGAGGAGCAGTAACTATCACTGAATGAAGAGGAGAAGGTGGTGGAGTCACTGCTATAGAAGGCAAAATAGGAGAAACAACCACTGGAGCAGAGTTGATGGATGGTGGATTTATTATTGAAGAATGGGGAGCAGAGGCAGGACTAACAAATAGAGGGGGAGCCACCAGAGTCTCCTCTTAGGAGGTCAACCTAAGATGAGGAAACAAGGGGCGGTCTATCCCCACAAGGTGATCAGAATACCCGGAGGAAGAGGATGAAGGAGTAGTGGGTGAATGAGAAGGAGAGCTTTCGCCCAAAGATATTCTAAATGGACCCCCATTAGGGGAATGGATTATGTTGAGTGGCTTAGGCTGAGCAAATCCACTGATCCCTCTCCAAGGGATCCGAAAGAAGGAGAAGCCGATGAAATGTCGGAAGGCATCTGCCTCCTAGTAGCAACCGTAACCCTTTGCCACTTAGACAAGCCTGCCCCTTTAGCAGAAGGAGCTGGCACGGCAGAAGGAGCCGGCATAGTGGAGAAAGCTAATGCGATGAAAGGACCCACCCAAGGACCAATAAAAAGAATGGAAGTGATGAGTTCATACTCAATTTCAATGACAGACTCCAACTCAGGAAACAGAGGAACAAGAGACTCTCACAGAGGAATAGGGTCAGGAGTAGCAACTTCTTGACCGGGGAAGCCACACGGAAAGTCTGCCTGGTGACCATGCTTGGTAGTGGTTACAGCATCCACTACCAGAACACTTGGATACATTAACCTATACATAAGGAGATTTAAGCTATACTACTTTAGTTGAGAAAGAAAAATTGTCCCTTGTTTCTAGATTGTTGGAAAGGGGAAGCCCTTAGTAGACTTGGCCCAAGCCTAAGTACTTTCCCAGTCATTGTTTGGGTCCAAAGTCCATTAAAACAACTTCCACTAAGGAGGGCAGGGGATGAGGTAAAAATAGTAAGACGAGTGGCGAGCCTTACTCAAAGTGAAAATGGAGGTGAACATGGAGAAAGAAAACACAAATACCTCCCTAAAGCTATGGACACAAAGAAAAAGAGACATTATACATGGCCAACTATTTGGGACTAACTGTTTCAGAAAAATATGATAATTATGGAAAAGGATAGGAATGAAGTTACCCCGATCTAGGTGAAACCCCACCCAAAGAGACCCTAAGGAAATGGGGACCAGATTCTTGCAAGGATGCCATGGTAGGGTAGTGGGTTTTGGAAACACCCAACTCATACCCTCTGGCAAATGGTAGAGCCAGAATGCCTCAATGACATCATTTGACAAACACAGATGAGACCTTTTGACAACCATGAGGAAGATAAACAAATAGAAATGATAATGGATAAAGCTATTGCAGAATGATTGGCGTTGAAATTCAAAACAAATATGAAAAGATTGCTCAAGTCGCCAAAAAAAATGAAAAATTTTGGATCCATTGAAAGTAAATATTTGAGTGGAGTCGCTTGGGTAGATGCTACAGGATAAAAGAGCAGAAGCGTTTGAGCATCTTCGGATCTGTTGCCCTCTAAATGCACACTTTCAAAAGAGAAAGGGCATTGAGAAGACAAAAAATTCAAACAAAACAACATTATTATTATAGAAGATTCATTACATCAGCAGATAAGAAGAACAAATGGGATTGGCATTTCAAATTGTTCAAGGCGCTTTGGGGTAGAATCATTCTCTTCAACAAGATCTTTAGGCCTTGCTTGGTCACTGTAGCCCTCTATGGGAGTTGTCCTTTCATCTGCAGTTTCCAATTGTTTAGCCAAAATAGGTTGGGGAACCCTGCAATTGATAGTAGAATCACTAGATGATGCTTCACCTTGGAAATAGGGAAAAGGGTGACTGTTTGTAGCTCTTATTGCACATTCAACATTAGCACCTTGCACAGCCTGACTCAGGTTGGTAGCTTGTTGAGGAGATTGCCCTTGGATCTAAACTGCTTGGCCATCTATATAATAATGATCAAAATTAGCTTCACAATGCTTTGCTATGTCTCGGCTAATTGTAAGAGCAACAACAAAATATGCACAATGAAAAAAAAGCAAGGCATGCATTTATAAGAAGAAAGGAAAGACAGGAGAAAAGATGAAAATACTCACTCTCACTATTCTCCGTGGATTGATAATCCGGTGTTGCATAAGAAGGGACATTGAGAATCTAATGATTAGCTTCAGACACCTCTAGGTAAATGTTGTAACACTCACCATACCCATGCCACCCAACATCATTTATATTCACTCTCTTTATATCTTAGTGAGTAGGCCCCACGTCCATCCACAAAACCCTACTTGGCCAAGTTGCACTCTAGTGGTGATCACAATCATTCCAAAAATAGGCATAATCATCCCTCATAGAACACTCTTTGGTAGAATCTCATGGAGGATAAGTCTTCATTCGATAGTTGGGAGAGGTCTAATCACATATCTTTCTACCGCTTACCCCATACCATCATGCATAATTATATGTGATGTAGACTTGCCTTCTACTACCAGGCAAAAAGATAGTGCAGTTCTGGAAGTCACTGGTAAACCAGATCGAATAGGCATACCATCTATGAACTCTAAGACTAGCTTCTTGCTCTTCCTAAGAGATTTCAACAATGCCCCCTAGGACTTCTCGGTCAAAACCAAATTGATGTGCAAATCTTAGTGGGAAGTAGGGTTCTATTCTGAAGCGAGCCCCTTCTCGTGATGGTAGTAGACAACCTTGAATTGCCGTAATATATTCTAATAGCTTACCAATGACGCCACTCTAAGGAGGTAAATCATAAACCTTCTCACTAAAGATAGGGTCCAATTGATACGTCTCATCAGAAAATTGATGCAAACAAAGAAACCTTCGGTCATTGTCTGGAAGCTGAGTTTCGCCATTGATTTGTTAGCAAATTGCATCATCACCACACCTTCCTCTAGGAAACTAACTGGCCCCTCCATACCATAAGTCTATGGGAAATAAAGGCCCAACCAAATTACAAAGAAATGCATTGGACAGTGGGTTATTTCCCTGCTAAGACTGGTTGAGCTCGACTCCATGTCACCGAAACCCCTATAAATGTCTGAAAGCACTCAAGAGGCTAATGATAACCTTGTACCAGAAGTGAGTTGACAAGCTGGCACCAACATCATCCATGTCACACAATAAGAATGTGAAGAGGATGGGCATATTATGGTAGAAAGCCATTGCATCAATAATAAAATCAATTCCTGAACTAGAGTAATGTTATAACGAAGCTCGGGAGCCATCCGTAACTTCCATTTATCTTCTGGCTTTCTTTTTTCTCCATTCCAGGATTACAATAGCCACTAATCATTACACTCAAATTTGAAATCCTCCCAAATAGTTGAATGCATTTTGATGGGAGGAATCTATTTCATTATTGTTGTCTTAGTTGTTCCAAGATATTGATAATGTCTTGAGCGTACAAAATCGACTTGAGCTCTTCATTGGATGAAACATATTCATCAAAAGCTTCCCCCACGATAGGTAGCCCACTAATGGCACTCAAGTCCCATTTTGTTATGCTCATTTCACCACATGAGAAGTGGAAAAAATTTGTAGCTGGTGACCAAAATTGAAAAAAAGCTTCCAAAGTAGTATTGTGTTTTAAGAAGCCTCCACAAGTAGCACATATGGCATCATAAACTCCTGATGATGCTAGAACATTCATGTGCCTTGCAGCAATATGTTTTGCCCAATATCCAAAGTTTTCATTTGGAGTAATGCAAGAATTTTTTGATATTCTAATTTCATTGTAATTTATATGATTCTGATATTTGAGTACACTGCCTTGGAGTCTCAACAGAATGGTAATGAAGCTCATAGTAGTTCGCTATTGATACTAAGAAGGTCCCATCAAATTCTTCACCCTAGTCAAAAAGGGAAAAGGTCATATTTGAGATGTTTCCAGCCTTTACACCTTTCTTTTGAAAGCTTATCATCTCAACCCCATTCATGAAGGAAGAAACTAGGCGTAAAAGTGACTTAATAGATTTGTGATATACACTCTGATAGTGGATCAATTCATCTTCAACTCTGAAATGAGACTTTGAAATTTTTGCATATTTCCATAAAAAGAAACCCTTCTTATCTAGATTCCTTGCAATCCTTACTGAAGGAAAAAATATCATATCACCCAATTGGATAGGGGACTACTCTGTTCTTGCCTCTGACTCATCAACCTCATCACTAGTGGTAGCTTGTTGTTTTTTCTTTGGTTGGGAGCTAACTAGTATGTATACATAATGGTCTACAGCAAAATCTTGTTTTTGTGCCTTCCCTTTTGATTGGCAAAATTTCGGGTTCCTCCTTCTACTACAAGATCAAATGGTTCACCAAGATCTGCCGCTTGATCTAGTCCAATGTAGACACTAGGCTGTTGTAGATGTTCCATCTCTAGAAATATATTAGCATTCACAAAAGTCATTTGACCAACAATGCTTGTTGCTTCACAACCCGCTACAACATTAACAACATTGAGTATGTACCTCAATTTGAAGCTTTCAGACACTATTTAAAAAGGAGACTCACCAAAGTCGGCTGAATGAATCAGTGAATCCCCAAAATCTATTTGTTCCTGTGATGCTTGCTTAGGGGTAGTATGTTAATTGGAATCCATCTGGAGGCACAAATAGGATTAGGGCTTTTTACAAAACTTATAGAGGCCAAGAGAGAGAGATGGAGAGGGAAAGAACTTAGAGGATTAGTTTTTTTTGTAGAATTCCCAATTTCTCTCTCAATCTCCATTCTCGATTTATGCTGAATTCACAGTTTCTCTCTTGATTTTCGATCTCTAGTGGTGGAAATGGAGAGCTAGGATCCGAGCATGAAGTCAACACTAACCTAGATCCCACTGTTGTTGATGAGGGTAACAAAGAGATCATCAATAGGTCCTTCTTCCCTCAACAATGGCAAAAGAGAAAACTAGTATAAAGCATTCATACAAAACTCATCAGAATAGTGAAGAATCTGAAAGCCTAAAGTGAGATGCAAGAGTGTTCCTTCTTAAGCAACTTTATAGGTGTACTAATGAGCAGTCATTTAGCTTAGTAGTGGCCAAAAGTAGAAATGTGAAAGCAGACTTCTAAACAAATCACTCATAATGGAAATCCATAACAACTTCCTGAAATTTCAAATGGACGACATAGATCATGGAGGAGCTGTTGCTGAGACCATTCAAACATAGCTAATTCTTTTTGTTAAATTAAGGTCCATCTGATTTTCTAAGACACGGAGATGGTGAGCATCAGTGTGCCCACTTCAATGTTTACCCATGATGAATGTTCACTGGGGGGCCTTTACCATGCCTCAACATGAAACTCCAAAAAGTTGCCTAGATTTCCATAGATGGAAAATTTTGTAAGAAATTTTGTTCTCATGCTTCCTCTTTAGGCATCTTACTTCCAAGATTGTCCAAGGATGTTCCTAAAGTTATCCAATTGCAAGGTGGTTAGCTATTGTTTGTGTGAATGAGTTTCTTTGCAAATGAGAAGAATGGTCAACTGTCCCCACCACACTAGTATGTATGTCAGTGCAAATGCAGGTGCACCAACATGATAGCCAAATTTTACGATTTAATCCAACCCTGTCCAAGCAAATCCAAAAATTCTTAACATGTACAATAAAATTTTTAGAAAACTAAGGGCCAAGATTTAATGGGGACACAAGGCCAGATCATCCATTGGGTTTATCACCCATTACCTGCATAATCTGGCCCTTAGAGGGTAGTTCTTTCATAACTTAAAATCACGCGCCCTTGGCTTACACCAAGAGCAGTTCAGATCACATTGGGAGTGAGTTAAGGCTAGTAATCAATTACCCAATGTGTTGAATAGCTAGCAATGGGCTACACTTAATTGGTATTTTAATGGACCATCTAAACAATTTTTTGTTTGAACCATTCATATTACAAATGCAAATAATGTATCTAAAAGTATCTTGCCTAAATTCCAGTGGAGCCAAAGCCCTACCATGCCATCAAGGCTCCTCCATACCAATTGTGCTTTGCTACGCCACCAAGGCTCCACCATGCGAGCTGTGCTCTGCAACGCCAGGCTATGCCACACCACCAAGGCTCCACCAAGCCAATTGCTCTACCACACCACCATGGCTCCACCACGACACCAAGGCTCCGCCATGGCAGTTGTGCTCTGCCAAGTCATGAAGGCTTCGCCATGGCAGCTATGCTCTGCGATGCGAAGCTCTACCACGCCAATTGCTCTACCAAACCACCATGGCTCTGCCACACCACCAAGGCTCCACCATTCCAGCTGTGCTTTACAAAGCCAGGCTTTGCCACACCACCAAGGCTCTGCCATGCCAGTTGTGCTCCACCATGCTAGCTCCGCAATGCCAATTGCATTCAAGTGGCCATAAAAGGCTCAGTTGTTTAGAAGAAGGAGAGATCTTCTTTTGAGATGGGGTGTTGCTACTTCTGCTAGAGTTCATCTTCTTCTAAGGTCAGACCCTGCCAAAACATTCTTAAGAGACAGACTCTGCTCAGGCATATTCTCTTTTTGAAGATAGACTCTCTTCTTCCTCCTTGAAGTTTCTTCTTCTTCCACAATAGTGAAGGAAATTGGATTTTATTTTATTTTATCTTGACGCAAGTGCCTCATTATTCTAAAACCATCATGGGCATCTGACCTAGCCTTGGAGGAAACTCCACCATGGTGCACAGCAATTTCTTCTGCTTGTGATATGGAGGGTTTACTACTCTACGGAAGGCAACCATTAGAACTCTGTGGTCTCTTGAATGAGAAGTATTGGATCATCATAAAATCCATCTCTTTGAGTTTCATACTTCTACAAATATTACTAAAAATAAAAAAAATGAACTTCATTTATGGGTTTCACACTAAATATCGAACAATAGGAACTTCCATTAATGGCTAACTGTTGACTTGAGTAAAAATGGGAAAGCTGACCACTTTTGGTAACTCCCTAAATTTTCTATTCTCTTGATCATAAGATCAGATTGCTTATTGGTAGAGTAGAAACCTAAGTGGGCCCTACACGAAGGTGGGGCCTATGGATCATGGAGATGATGACATGGACCCATTCCACATTGTCAAAAGAAAAACTTAGGGATAACCACTAGTGGTAGCTGTGATTAGACTTAATTTTAGCTAATTAAGTCAATCCACACTGTCCAAGTTGTTAAATCCTTTTAATCCATGCGACTCCATCATTTATAATCAGGATCTATGATCTCTCATAATTAAAATAATAGAGATCACTCGCTTTTCATTGTCCAAGGGATATTGAAAAACACTACCCATCCATTCACTCAAAAAGCCCAAGTTAGGACCGAGTCACTAAGTCACGACTCATAGATTCGCTGAGTCATGACTCACCAAGTGAAACTTAACAAACACTATTTATCAACTCATTCAAAAGCCTAAGTCTAGGACTGAGTCATTGAGTCGTGATTCATCGAGTCACTGATTCATGACTCACCAAGTCAAACCTTACCAAGCACTATTCACTAAATCATTCAAAAGCCTAAGTCTAGGATCGATTCACTGAGTCATGATTCACGGAGTCACTAAGTCATGACTCACTAAGTTCAACCTTAGTAAATACTATTTATCCTATCACTCAAAAGCCTAAGTATAAGATTGAGTGACTGAGTTATGACTCATCGAGTCAAACCTTAGTGGATATCATTCATCAAATCAGCCAAACCCAGTCAACCTAGCCCACTCTTCCTAAGCTTCTCATGGGCAGTGTGAGAAAGCTGATAAAAACCCAGTTAATTCAGCCTACTCTTCTTAAGCTTCTCATGGGTAGTGTGAGAAAGCTGGCAAAAATCCAGTCAACCTGGACCACTCTTCTTAAGCTTCTCATGACAATGAGAGAAAGCTAGACCAAACCTAGGTCACATATTTTCTTTAAGTCCCTTTTAGTCTAAACACAATAGAGATCACCTAGTCCTGAGTCCTTCTGGGATATACCAATTGGGTCACAAACCATCTACTATCTCTTTGGTTTCTTACATTCTAAATAATACAAAACACCCGATCTTGATTCCATGTAAGATAAACCAATTGGATCAAAACACCTGTTCTTTAGGTTGACCCAATGTCTAGCAACCCTATCTAGAGCTATGTCACCTATCCACTCGTTGAACTTAGGCCATCTTCCAAATATCAAGTCATCGCAATGTGCTAGAGATCCCAAAGACAACAAACATTTATTTTTAGAGAGAGTGTGTTTATTTTTGGGTCTCTAAGATGCATTATACTTTTTATTTTAACCAATGGTTTTCTCCCATCATGGAGATGTAATTAGGACAACTTGTGGTTTGTGATTTGAGTATGTAATGTTTTGATGTAGCAATTGTAATCAATATAGGATCATCAATAACAAAATGAAAATTGTTTAATTTATTTCAAAATGACAAATCGTTATGTCATTCCATTTTGTTTTTAGTTCCTCTTTTTGTACTTGTTACAATACCTTAGAGATCCAAACATGGTTCAATAGGATTATGCATTCTCACTTTTAGATAATGATGAGTAAACTATGCTAAAAATCACATACCCAATGCTTAAAACACTGCAAGATTGATCCTATGAAACATAAAGCATAAATCACCAAGCATAAAGCTTTATAAAAGATCAAAAAATTAAAAACTACTAATGCTTGTGAAAAAAATCACTAGATTACATATAAAAGGTTCAAATCAGTAGAAGACACAAAACCAAGTAAAAATGTTTTGACATTTAATACATCCACAACTGCCTCCAATTCTTTAGCTCTCTAGTGAGCCTTGGTCAACTTTGTCTCCAAACGATTAATGAACTCTATGGCCTCCATATAAATCATGGAATTCTTAGTCAAGAGATGCATAAAATGATGAGAACTACTCCTAACAGAAGCCAAATCAACCTTCAGTTGCTTGATTTTTTCCTGAAGAATCAAACATCTCTCTATAGCCCTAAACGATGCGCCATTATCCTCACCTTGAATCCTTCTTAAAGAAGAACTCGACAATTCCATAATTGTCTTAGTGTGCACTGAAGAGTCGTCTCCTCTCTAAACACCTTTATGCAAGAAAAGAGAATGAAGAAAGCTTCTCCACTTCCCAAGCAACCCATCAACTCTGCCACTAATATCGCTAACCATCTCTCCTGATAATAATGACTGCTAATTGATAAAATAAAAGAAGACACATATTAATTTAAGAACCCATGAACCGACCATGCACAGTTACCGCATCTACATGAAATCATTGCTTTTAAATTCATCATATAGAAATGATTTTGATGAATAATACATGCTTAATTGTTTGATTGTTGCTCTTTATAAATATGGGTTTTGTAATAACAAAAATGCTTAATTATCCAAATGCTTAAAAGATGTTTACTTATTGCAATCATAATCAATCTGGTTGTTACATTAAATCATTTCATGGGAGAGAAAATTGACTGATAAATTACAACTAACAGGGGGAGAGAAAATTATTTAGTGATACATATATATAGGCTTTAGATAAAAGAATTGAGAAAAAAATTATTCTAGGGCTCAACAAAATAGGGGGAGGAGAACTTAAAGAAAGATTATAGACATAATCAAGAGGGCGAAGAAATATGATTCTAGGCTAAACCTTTTTGATTTTGATAAAAATGGAGAGATTATCTGTATTACTATATATGATTTTGATAATAACAAAACTTGTATTAAGAAAAGACATACATGTACCAAAATCTCTAAAAGTCACATGCATGATTATGATTTGATAAACATTATTTGATATAAATACATAATCATGAATGTTTAATTATGCATGCACACATCCCTTAACATTATTGATTATTTATGCACTAATTTGTTAAATTATACTAAGCACCATATTTAATTAAGCTTTCATATTATGCACCTAAATAGAGGTGTATATTATCCTTGCTTTACAATATGTTAAAATCATATGTGGATAAAATACATTATGTTAATAAGTCTAAAAGCTAACAACATAGCAAGTGCAAAAAATTTATAAGTGCAGGATCACAATCATCTAGAACATACTGACATAACTATCTACTATGTTCCAAAAAGGGACTGAATTGATGAAGATCGTGGAAGAAGAAGAAGAAGAAGAAAGAAGGAGATAAACAACAAGAAAGGTTGCATTGTCTAAGAGAAGACTTCCCTGGACAAATTCAATGGAAGAAAATAAGGCTTCAAAGATGTGCCATAAACAACTTGCGATTGTCTGTTAACCTCAAAGAGAAACTTTCACAGACAAATGCAATAAAGAAGTAGTTGAAGATGAAACCATGGTCAAAGAACATAAGTGGTTTTCGACATTCGAACTACACCAACCAAACAAAAATTGTCTAAGACAAAGAAAGAAGAAGAATCTTCATCAAACACACAGACAGAGGAAGAAAGAAGGAACTGCTGTCTCGCCCCACCTTTCGGGTAGTTTGCACTACATTGACTTCAAATAAATTAATGAAACAATTTTACAAGACACATACCCACATTCTCATAGCCCAAAATCTGCATCACATCATGATGGCAATAACCTAACTTATTCCAAGATACATAATATGCATATTTTTACACTATTGTGACATGCCACTCTATTACAATATACATCAGGGACAATTTAACATAATTATACATCACTTGAGATCTTTGAACACAAATATACAATGACATATGAATTTCCAATAGAAATTATTCTATTATAACAATATGGTCTTCAATATTGGCTCAGCAAGCCCAAACCTTGATTAGGAATCTTCATCTGGCCTATTAACTAAAAAAATTAACAAGAAGGGCTGAGTCCGGGTAACTCAATAAGTAGACAAATGTAATAAAAATAATTAATCCACAATTAGCACATTCCATATCAATCCAAAATATCAAATATTCAAATCTAAGGGATACTTAATATCCCTAACAACCAAACAACATCAACTTAAACAAATACAAGATATCCACTATTCCCAAATTAAAACATACATGCCTGGATTTCAAACAAATGAGATATACATTATCCCTACCCATTCAATAGAAATAAATGCCTACTTACCTTCGGATGAATTTTCATACACTCTTCTCGCTCAATTCCTTTTCATACTTCTCAAATCATCCTGTACAGGGTAAAATCTCATCCATTATTAATATAACTCAAATTGATTTCTTCTAAAGTAATGAATATAATTTATGTCTAAACCCATCTTTCTCAAGGGCATAATTTCATATTTATCATTTTTCAACATAAACACTCTAACTTCTCTTACTACTACAAAGCCATATAGGCTACTCATATCCATATTATATAAGAAAATTTAACATATTCAACAAATTTTCTTAAGGAATCTCACTCCTAATCATATTTAATCAACATATAATATAACTGGCATATGATTGACTTTCGTAACAATATCATTAGATGTTTAATACTATCAATTTGTGGCTTACATAGCCCAAACACATATATCTTCTTTAACCCTTACTTAGGTTATAGCTCAAATTTCATTTCCACTAGCCCAAATTGACCCAAAACATGTCTTAAAATATCATAATCACGCCTTTAATCATTTATCTTGTGATTAGTTTAACAAAATTATAAAATCCCCAAATTTTACTATTCATCAAAAGCCTAACTTTTCATAATTTACAATTTCTTATGCCGAATCATAATATTCACTTTATCAAATCATTCCCCTATGAATTTATAATCATATACATCCATTTAAGCACAAACATTTACCATTAAAACAAAGCCATATAGGCTACTCATATCCATATTATATAAGATCAATCAAAATTTAACATATTCAACTAAGTTTCTTAAGGAATCACACTCCTAATCATATGTAATCATCATACAATATAACTGGCATATGATTGACTTCCATGACAATCTCATTAGACTTTTAATACCATCAATTTGTGGCTTACATGGCCCAAACACATACATCTTCTTTAACCCTTAGGGTATAGCTCAAATTTCGTTTCCACTAGCCCAAATTGACAATTTCTTATGCTAAATCATGATAATCACTTTATCAAATTATTCCCATTGAATTTACAATCATATATATTGATTTAAGCCCAAAAATTCATCATTTCTCCAAACCCTAAAAGTCTAAAATTAGAGATTCGGTTGGGAGATTGGGCTTACCGTACAAGTGTAGCCGTCCTCCCCAAATGAATAACCAAGCTCCCAGCTCCATGTTGCACCTTCCATTTCATGGAAATTCAATGTTTCTACCATTTTCCACTATTGAAATAGATTAAACTCAGGTTCAAATGGGAGATCAAGTGGTTTTTCATTTAGATAAGGGTACTTTCTAGTAAAAAAATGGCATGAATTCGAGCATAATAGAGCTAGGGTATGGGTTGGGGCATAGAATAGAGAAAACATAATGGAGAAATGAAATTAAAATGGGTTTAGGGCTTTAAAACGTTGCATTTTTCTAATGCTTTGGTGTGCCATGGAGTCAGTGTCACGACATAGGAAACCTATGGTGTGACACAGACTTTGCTAACTACCCAATGTCATGACATAGGCTTCCTGTGTCATGACATAGGTGTCGCGATATTGAATTCCTGTGTTGTAACATAGGTGTCGCGACATTAATCTGCTGCTCGTTAAGAGAAGTTTTCATATTTCGTCCATAACTTCCTCATACCATATCCAAATTAAGTGATTTTTATAGCATTGGAAAGATAATTCCATGATCTACAGTTATGTTAAACACTCTTTCAAATTATTCCATTATCTATGTCCAAATTCAATCACAATGAACACTTCTTCCAAATTCAGCTTTTGCACTTACGAAAAATCACCATTGTCCCCATTTTACATAAAACACTTCAAATCTCCCAATTATCACTTTCCACACATTACATACATAAAATGAGACTTCTTTATTCTAGTTACCACTTTATTTGTAGTCAATTTCCAAAAATTACTTATTTAGTTCATTTCAACTGAATTTTCTGTCATAAGTAACTCTATATGCCATTTTCATTTCAAATTACACTCAAAAATCAAACCAATGTTCTACACACATTACAATATATATAATAACTATCTTAGGTCATTCACATCGATCATAAATATGCTTTTTCTCAAATTCACCAATTTAGTTATTTTTGCGGAACATTCAACTCAATGATTCAAAATTGAAAGATTGTCTCTAAAGTTCAATTTAAAACCTCATACATGTCACATTATGCCCAATATGCATGTTTCATTAGTCACTAAAGTCATATATATGACTTAACTCAGAATCACTTCTTGGGTCAATTTCACTCTAAATTACTAATAAAGCAATTTTTTTTGTTCAATTCAGTTTTTCATAACAAATTTATTTATAAAAAACTATGTATTACTTGAATTTCTCACATTACTGAAATGTAAAGAATTTCCCCCAAATTTCAACACCACAAGTATTACATGTCACATAAACAATCATGCACAAAGTGAACAAAACTTTGTCTGACCAACAAAGTTAGAAAACTGGATTCATTTGAGGATAAAAAGGCAAGATAAATAGACAAAGGAGTGCAACTTTAGTTAAGCTAAGAAAGATAAATCAAGATTGAAGAAAGAAAGAAGTTGCAAAAACAAACTCCTTTCTACTACTCAAAGAATGCAGAACAAATAAGGAACTTCACTTTGTCAGCGGATCAAATTCATCTGTTACTTGCTACAGACAAAGCACATACAAAGCAGAAGATAAAGTAGAAGCTATATAGTCAACATTGATGAAGCTAAACAAACAAAGAGCTTCTTGGACAAAAGAGACTTCAACAGACAAAATGAATCAAATAATTTTCTTTTTTTCTATTTATATCCTCAATTAATTACACTTGCCGTGTACATAAAAAAATTGCATATTTATATCTTAAACCACAAGTGGTCCTAATTACATCTTCACAATAGGAGGATCAAAAGGAAAACTATAATACATTTAGAGACCCAAAAATAAAATACACTCTCTCTCAAAAAAAAATGTGTGTTATCTTTGGGATCGTCAAGTACATTGTGATGACTTGAAATTAAGGAGATCGCCTCAAGCCAATGGGGGGAGAGGATGACATAACTTTAGACTGGGTTGCTAGACACTAGGTCAACCTAAAGAATGAGTATTTTGATCCAATTGGTTTTTCCCAGATAGAATCAAGATCCTGTAAATTCTGCTATTTAAAGTACAAGAAACCATAGAGACATTAGGGGATTTGTAAACTAATTGGTATATACCGAAAGGACTCAAGACTAGGTGATCTCTATTGTGTTTAGACTTCAAAGAGGCCAGGAAGAGCAAGTGACCAAGGTTTGATTCAACTCTCTCACATTACACATGAGAAGCTATGGAAGAGTGTGTCAGTTACACTGGGTTTAACTCGGCTCTCTCAATTGCTCATGAGAAACTAAGCAAGGATGGGACCAGGATGACTAGGTTTAGCTTGGCTATCCCAATTACCCATGAGAAACATATGAAAAGTGGGACCAGGATGACTAGGTTTAGCTGATTGAAGTGGTTTTGCTAAGGTTTGACTTAGTGAGTCATGACTCGGTGACTTATGACTCAATGACTTAGTCCTACACTTAGGATTTTGAATGATTTGGTGGGTGTTGTTTTGCTAAGGTTTAACTAGATGAGTAATGACTCAATGACTTGGTGAATCACGACTCAGTAACCAATCCTAGACTTAGGCTTTTTGAGTGACAGGATAGTTGTGTTTTCCAATATCCCATGGAAATCTAGAAGTAGACAATCTCTGCTTTTAACCTGTGAGAGATTGTAGAGTCAAGTTACATTGATTAAGCCCAATAACACTTTGATTTAATTAAGCCTAATCATGATTATCACTAATAATAGTAATTAGTGCTAATGATAGTCCCAAATCAACTTTAAGATAATGGGTTGGGTATGTGTCATTATCTCCCTGATTTTCATGGGTTGTCTTCAAGAACAACTCTGCCATTTTTGGGGTTTAATTAGTGTTTTGTCAATTTCTATATGTTCTAACTGCTCAATCTGCAGGCATCTTTTTGTCTATTAGTCATGTAGGACCCACCATTACCACGACATGGGTGGTACCCACATGTGTACCATGGTGGGACCATGGCAAAGTGCCCTCAGGTACCAAGAAAAATATCTAGTAGGATTGAAGCCTCTAGCGTCAGGGGAGGCACCTACCTCTTGAAGAATCCTCAAAGCCTTTAATCCAAATCTTGTCAATATCCAAATGAAAGAGGAATGGGGTATTTATAGGCTTGGAGAGCCTGGTTGTGCTACTTGGGAGTGGTTCATAAAATTCTCACCTTTGCTCCCTTGGTGTAGTTTGCAAAATTCCCACTTCCTCTACTTGGGTGCAAATTGTAAATATCCCACTTCCTCTACCAAGTAGAGGAACCAAAGAGCATTTGAAGTTTTCCTTCACTTCCTCTAGTAGGTAAAGGTGTTAGGATTATTGTATATAATTTTGATAATAACAAAACTTGTATTCAAATAAAATAATATGTGTGCTTAAATCGTTAAATGTTAATTGATAATGTGAAAATTATACATAATCATGAATGTTTAGTTATGCAAGGATACATCTTTCTCTCATAGTGCACTTAATCTTAGTTATCATTTTAATATGTTGAACTATATGTTTGGCACTAAGATTTATTGAAAATCATATTAAGTGCTTGAATGAAGATGTATAAACAAAGTAGCTGCTTGGACAAAGTAAACTTCAATGCACAGGCACATTCGTCTATAACTCACTACAAACAAATCTATGGATGAATTGCAGAGCCTAATTCATTCAAGATCAAGTAATATAGAGTTTGTCTATCAGTTATAATAGATGAATGTGGAACAAAAGAAGAACATCATACTTCGTCTGTTCAAGCAGATAAAGTCAAGTTTGTCTATTGATCAATAGAATTTGTCTATCGGTCAGTTAGACTTTGTCTATGGTTTTAGAGTTCATCTGCTATTTACAATAGACAAATCACACTCACGAAGGATTGGCTGACAAACAAATCCCATGGAGGGATTTGTCTAAAACCTATGGTAGACAATGCAAATAGAGAAAGGTCATTACTTGTTAGAGGAAATTTTGTTTATGTGACTTGTATCTAAATGGCATCTACTTCCGTGCTTTCATTATGTAGAATTGTTTTCGTAGCCATTTTTAGAAACAAGCGGTGCAGCAAGTGTTTCAGCTATGTTATGTCAAAAGAAGAAAAGACATTTCGACAATAGCTTATCTTCCTCTCTGTAAAAGAATGGCGATGCAGCAACACAAGACAAATTAGAAGGCATGCACTTGAGCGACAGAAATCTCAATGGTCTTCTTCATTTATTGTTACTCCTACTTCTGCATTCAACGAGACCCATCTTCTCTAATAGTTGAAATTATGAAGAAGCTATTTAAGGATAAAAGGTAGGACAATTCAAAAAGAGGAAGGAAAACATTGCAAATGGGCTTAACCTTATGCAAATCCTTCCACCCATGGCCAAGAGCTTAAACCTTCATCTATCTTTTATGAGCTTCAATTCGCATCATATCATTATGGCCATTGAGTTTACATTTTGGGAAGATATTTTTATATTATTAGAGCTATAAAAGATCTCATCTTCCCTTATGCTCAAATATGTATTAGTTTTCTGGTTAAACTAAAAAAACAAGAGGAAAACCACACTGTATGAGTTATTGGTGAGCTCTGGAAAACCATCAAGTTTGCTGGTGATCTTCAAAACCAGTGAGCTTCTCGATGAGCTTATGAAAATCAGAAGAGTACTGGGTGCACTATGTTTAATCCCCCTAGAGCTGGAATCCAGAAGAGTGTTGGGAACACTTGTTTATGCCCCTTGAAACTAAAATCTAGAAGAGTGTTAGGAACAACTATTTATGACCCCTAGAGCTAGAATCTAGAAGAGTACTGGGAGCACTATTGTATTTCTATTATATGGGATATAGTGGAACTTAAGGAATAATGAGTGTGTGCTCTTAGAAGAGTGGATGTAGGGACAAGTTTCCCAAACTACTATAAAAATTGTGTTGTTTATCTGTGTTTGTTTATCTGCTTTATTCTTCATGCACTTTACTATTTTATTATTTATCTTACAATGCATCACACACAAATATGAAAAGAGATAAATGGTTAAATAGGAGTTATGCACTAAATTTTCATGTACCCAATTCACCCCTCCCTTCTAGAGTTAAGCCATACTATGGGACTCTACAAGAGGAACCAAAGGCCATTTGAGATTTTTGCCTTTGTCTCCTCTACTTGGTAGCACAATCAAAGGCCATTTCTCTCACAATAAATTTTTTTCAATTATCAACTCCAATTTTAGTGTTTTACAATGCATTTTCCAAAGAAAATGGTTTAGAAATACCATTTTTCAAAACACTTAATAATTTGGCAAAAATCACCAAATCTCCCATTTAATAATTTTTGTCTTGAATTGTATGCCATACTATCATGTAGGCTTCTCAATCCTCTTAAAATCCATGCAATCCATTTACTTTGGAATTTCACAAGTCATCTAGTTCTTTAACGATTTAGAATGTGCACCTTTAGATTGCATCATTTGTGTAGAACATTAATTCCATTGAAATTCTAGCTGAAAATACCAATCACGATAAGGCTAATGTTACCCAATAGATGCAAATTTGATCATTCTGGACCATAGTGTTGAACATACTATCTTAAATAGCCTGATTTTGATGATGAACATTCTTAACCAAGTAAGTTTTGATAATGAGCAAAGATATGAGTAAAACATTAAGGTACTAATAATTTAATCTCAAGCATATTATAGAAATATTATCCCATACTCAACTTGAGAATAATCTTCATGATGATCAAAAGAAAAAACCAAGTAAATGCTCACGAAAGTTAGGTATATAAATTACATATATACTTAAAAATTTAAAGCTTTCAGAGTCATCATGGTATATTTTAGAGTTATCAAGACATGCTTCAGAGTCAACAAAAAAGCCTTCAGAGTTGTCATTGCATGATTTGGAGTCAATAGAAAAGTTTTTGAGTCATCATGGTATATTTCAGAGTTATCAAGGCATGCTTTGGAGTTAACAAAAAAGCCTTCGAAGTCATCATGGTGTGCTTCAGAATCAACTGGAAAGCCTTTGGAGTCGTCATGATATACTTAAGAATCATTAAAAATACTTCAGAGTCTTTAAGACAATTTCAAAGTCAACAAGACATGCTTAAGAGTCTTTGAGCATACTTAGGATTAATCAGACATACTTTGGAGTTAACCAGATACACTTCAGAGTCATGAAGATACATTTTGGAGTTAACCAGATAAACTTCAAAGTCAAGAAGCTATACTTCTGAGTTAACTAGACAGGCTTTGAAATCATCAAGATATGCTTTAGAGTCAACGAATATACTTCAAAGTTAGCAAAGAAATTTTGCAGTTGTCAAACATTACTTCTGAGTCACCCTTTCTGAAGCATCAAAGGTTTAGAGAATCTGAACTCTACTCTTCAAAGAACTGTCGCAAGTAAAAGGGTCTTCCGCCACTTCGAACAAACAAAAATTAGTTCCTTGGTGCATCCAAAATCATTTCTCTAACATATTGACTATTCATTTGTCACTTCGGTGGAACTGAAGAAGCTATTTTAGAACATCCGAAACTCATGTGAATGTTATGTGAAGAAAAATCAGCGACAAAGTAACTGACCAATACCAGATCATTACAAAGTCAAACATCAGACAAAATGTAAGGTGAAGAAAAATATTTTTGAATGTTTGAAAGTTTGCAATAGTCTACAATGGAAAAATTCTCTCAGCCTATAAAAGATGCATTTAGATGCAATAGAATATATACTAAGAAATACAAAAAGCTAAAGTTTTAAGTATTCAAAATCTTCCTTCCAAGTTCAACTCCAACAGTAGCAACTCTGTCAGAGCTTTCAAAGTCTAAATCACTTTTTAATCAAGGAGTTTGAATCTCTTATTCTTATTGCCCACTTATTCACTTAAAGTTTTTGAAATTTATGTACAAGTCTACCTAAGTGAGAGGCATTAATTTGTATACTTCTTTTAGTATTTGATATCACAAGCAAAGAGCTTGGTGTTTATGAATTGAGATAAGCAAGTAGGAAACTTGCTGAAAGCATAAAAGTTTGTTGGTGAGCTTTGAAAACCAACAAGCTGTAAAAGTTTCTAGTTAGCTTGGAAAACCAATAAGTTAGTTAGTAAGCTTATAGGAAAACAAACATGTATTTGATCAGGTTGATCAAGGTGTTAGTGGAACCTGAGATCAGTTGAGGAAACTGACTCAAAGAAGTAGAGTAGGAACCTAGAAAGGGCCAAACCACTATTAAAATCTTGTTTAGCATACTATGCAATCTATTCTATTTATTTATTTAGCACTTTGATCTTTTGTTTTGCCCAAAAATTTTAAAGGCTCAAGTCACCCCCCCTCTTGAGCTACCTTCGTGTAAGGAACCAACACGTAGGTTCCATCATTTCAAGTAGCCTTAGACTTTGTGGACCATAAAAATAAATTTTAGTTAATGTTTTTGAAATATTGCATTGAAATAATGATTCTTCCCATATGAAGGAAATAATCTCTGAACGGCTTTCATGAAGGGTATGTTGTCGAATTGAACTACTATTTGGTGCCATTTGATTTTGGATGGCTTGGAATATGTAGCACATAAGCATTTGACATTTTAATTACACAAAATCTCATGCGGTCCATTGTCCTTGTTCTGTGCGACTTGTTGGGTGTAGATGATGACAACTTGAGCTTAGCCTTTGCCTCCGTGACCCGCTCAACCGGCAATCAGCATTCACTACATCTTTGATTGCGTAAGCCATTTGCAGATGTCATTGTCTTTGCGACCCATTTGGCTAGCCTTCAACATATCTATGCGACCTGGAGAAAAGGCTTCCACTGCTTATAATTTTGCTGCCACATTCTAACATGGGTGGCTTTTTTCTAGCACACATCGTGAAGAGAGTTTTCCACCTTCACCTACACTAACTGTTAGTGGAAGCAAGGAAGTCTTTATGTGCCTGCATGACTTCTTGGTTACAAAACATCTGGCCTACGTGAGCAACGCCTAGACATTGCCATTTGCATGAGTGCAGTTTGGGACTGGGTGTGGCTTGACTATTCCATCTGTTGGAGACGTTGCACCCTCTACCTAGAAACTTAGTTAGCAATCTACCAAGTGTCGATTTTGTCTCCCCATTTAACTATGTTACTAAGTAGAGCAGCTAGGCAATGCCTATAGCTAGCATATTTTCTTTTACTTGCGCGACCTGTTGCTTGCAATTGTCTAGATTTTCCATTGTCATTAGCACTAGCAAGTATTATTTATTCAAACTATACTTTGGACTTGCTTCTTGAAATAGCTCTAATTGATTGGCATGATCTAGTTCCTGACCTCATTTGTAGTACAGTTTGAATCATGAAGGAAGCATTTCAACTGAGGGAAAAGGTAGCTGGTGGAAATAGTCACCTTGCATGGACTAAAATTAGGGCCCTACTTATCAACCATTGTAGCTGAAACTTTAATTGCATTGTCAACATTGTGAAGTGACTCTCCATACCCAAAACTAGTAATTGAACATGTAATAGCCAATGAACATGGTGTTGTGTCTTTCTGGTTTCCATCTTTGTCGTTCTCAGCTGCAGCAACGTTCCCTTGTTTTCGGTTGCTAAATTGGAGAAGGCTTGAATGAAATTGCATACCAATTGAATATTTCAATAAGGCATTTAAGGTTCTTTGCTAGACTATGGTTGGAATTTCACTTTAGTGAAACAAATTCAGCTCTGCTACATGAATTAATTCTTTTTAGAGGATGCTGACAACCACCATTTAATGCCCTGTTTCTGGTTTCCATTGATTTTTTAAAGTGGGATTTTATCCACCCTCAACAAATCCCCCCCAGTGAATGTTAGTGGGGGTAATTATATGATTAACACAATCCTATTAACAGTCATTGTTAGTCAGGTGACTTTGAAAATGTTGGAAACAAGAATTCCAATCTCAACCATATGTTTGAAAATTTTAGATGGTTGTGATGGGTTTCCATTTTAGGAAACATGCTCAAAAGCTTTTTCTCATTTCCATTATTGGCTATTGCATCTTTGCATATCAATTCGTAGGCAACTTTTATAAAGCTACCCAAAATGCCATTGCATCTCATTTCAAGCTTGTAAACATTTTTAGTTGGTTTCAGATTCTTCACCACTCTAACGCGCTCTCTTTGAGAGCTCTATTTGCATCTTCCCCTACCAGACAGAGAGGTATTTATCCTCTATTTCTCTTGTTGCTTCCTGTTGAATGTTATTGCAAGGTAGCTAAGGAAACTCCATCATTGTTAACTCTCTATTCATTGATTTTTGCAGCAGAGTTTATTGCTGAGATTCCAAAACCAAACGGATTCTATGGCTTGGTAATCATCTTCATGAAATCAAACAAGGTTGCTTTTCTTTATTTCTTATTTTCTTGATAAATAAAGAAAACAAATGGACATTGTATTAATGTTATTGGGGAAAGAGGTATAGTGAATGAATGGCATCTTTTGCATAGTCGATGGTGACCAAGGCCATTTTAAACAATTGCATTCATTTGGTTACCCGCTACAATGAACCCATTTTCTTTAGCAGTTAGGGAAGAAGAAGACACCTCTTACCATTATTTATCACCTGCAAACTCTATCTGGTGGGTTCGGTCAGGAGGAAACCTAGTGAAGTTTGTGGACAAACTTGGATGGAGATAGCTCTTCCCTATTTTTTAACCCCCCCCCCCCCCCCCCATTTTTTTAACTGCCTTTTTACCAATGCCGAGGAAGAGGGCAACATAGTGAAGGGATGTTCATGTGTAGGATCGCAGAGGCAGAGTCCACTCCTATGCATGGGCTAACTAAACTTGAGCCTTACATCGCTCATGTGAGCTAGTGGGAGCAAAGCCCAGAAGCTTGCTCGTGGATTGACAAAAATAGGGTCTGTTGACTTTGTGGGCTGGTAGAAAACAAGGCCCGCTTGCCTTGCGGGTTGGAAGGGATGGGAGCCCTGACATCTGACTTGGTTGGATTTAATCCCAGATGGGCTGGCTTGCTGGACAGAACCCATGTGGCTATTTCCCTATATGAGCCTAGATGGGCTACTTATTAGACATGGGCCTAGGTGGGCCAACTGGGCAAGCTCAACCTAAAAATTAATTTATTTTTAATTATTTATTTCTATGTGTGTGTGTGGGAATCCCCAACATACATTGAGAAAACCCAAAATTCATGATTTTCTTTGCAAGAAGGCCCCAAATATAAGCTCGGAATTCAGGAATTCATTGGAAAAAATCCTAAACTTAGGATTGTGTTAGAAAAAATCCAAAAATCCATAATTGTGTTGAAAAAATTACCAAAATCATAATTGTGTTGGGAAAATTCAAAAAATCAATAAGTGTGTTAAACAAAATCCCAAAATTACATGGTTTTACTTGTTGTTAAGCCCGGAATTCACAAGAGGGCTCATGGCTCATTTTGACGGCATTTCTTTTAGTTGATTTCATCACTCATCCCTTCATTTCTTGAGCAAGGAATTTATTGACATAAATTCTCTCTATTTTCTTTTAATAGGTATGGATTCCCATAGCAGAGTGGCTTTCCCATCATCTAACATCTCCCTTGACTGTGTAGATTTAAGTGATTCCCCAGTTAGAGATGATAGATCTGCTCCTAATACAGTTGATCCTCCTTCCACTAGTGTTGCTCCTCAAAAAAATGTGGAAATCTTGGGAGATAACCATGAGGAGAGTGAACTTCTTGCACAAGTACCTTGCTCGCTATGTTGTTGGCAGAAGAAGACACCAAAGGGCAGTAATCCACAACTCAAAAATGCAATAACATTCTATAAGGTCAAGAATACAGATAAGGGTTTCTTCATTTGGAATAATGTGGAGTTTTGAAGTCAAAAACTCCCTGGTTTTGATGCTGATGACTTGGGGCACTCCCCTAATCATCAATTACACATGGTGCACATTGAAAATCTAGGTCGGCTATTCTTCCTTTGCTCCAACCCTTCATTTATTCAGAGGGAAGGCATAGCCTGTGGATTTTTATCGGTGAGGGCTTTCACTCATTATGATGAGCAAGGATCATTCAATGGCTATTTCTTGTCTCCTATTCAAGAAATGAAGGATTCGCATGAATATTGTGTGGAGACCCCTTGCTAAAAGAGCAAATTACTTACCAAATACTAGTTCACTCGTGAGGGTGCAAGAGGGTGGTTTTGAGATTGGTTATCAAATACCAACTTCCTTCGTCCCTAGGTAGAGCATGTTGTAGATGAGCATAGGGAAATTCTCTGATTAGTTGGAATTTTTGATGTTATTCTTTGCACATCTAGATAATTCCATAAACATATGGAGGCAACTATGGCTTTGTGCAATTTTGGTCTCCAACAATGAATTCTTTTCACTTTCCCTATGGTAAAATGAGTATTACTCTGTGTGATCTGAGTGTCCTTTATGGGCTGCCTATTATTAGGGATCCTCTTGATCTTCATGTTCCCCCCAACAATTCCTTTCAAAAGGGTAGTCTAGGATTCGAAAATTTGGACATCATGAGCAAATTGAGACGATCCAGCTCGAAACTGTCTTGGGCTTGTTGGGTACAATTATTTGGAGGGATTTCCAACCCAAATGTTTAGAAAAGTGAGACACCATCATCTGGGGACTGGGCTCAATGGAGTATATGGATTGAAGAGCCTTTCTTAAGAAGAATCAATCCTGAGGAAGAATTGGCACTGTTTCTAACTATATGGCTCTCATGTGTTATTTGCCCTTCATCCTCCAGCAAGAAGAACATCATTCTTTTGTGCAAGTCCCAGCTTGTCAGCCTGCATAGGTAAGAATTTATCTATTACTCCTCAGGTATTATGTGACAACTATCAGGGACTTGGCGAGATGGCGATGCATCCCATTGGCTCGGTGAATTGAGTACATATTTCCTGGCCCATTTATTCATCGCTTGGATGCAGCTATATTTTCCTAGACTTCATGGGGTTGAATCGCCAACATAGCTGCCAAACAAGGGCATTCTGTTGGTGAAGTTCATAAATCGGCCCATTGCCAACTTGAGTTTCAACCAAGTGACTCAGCGATTGCTAAAATTGCATAAATTTTTACAGGAGATATTTTAGTTGGCTCTTATCATCAACCCTTAAGGATTTGAGGTAGATGGCGAAGATGAGACCTTGTAGCTTATGGCCCATTGGAGTCCTCCAAACTATATGTTGAGATTATTGTATGATTTTGATGGCAACAAAACTTATCTTAGGACTTGATTTTGCTAATGATGCTTCTAGTATAGAAAGCTTGAAATATTGAAAGATATGCTTGTAATACGCATACTTTATTAGGATATCATTTACTTAAGCATATACATCTTGATATATGCCTAGAAATATTTTTAAATGAAAAAGAATAAGTGGTTAGATGTGTTTATAAAAAGAAATCCAGATTCAAAATGCATATCAATGCTTTATAACTTATGCAAACTTTATATGGATAATTATATTGGGATTTATAATGGAAAATATAATAAAAGATGTCAAGTTAACAATGTGGCAAAAGTGTTAGCCGATGAAGTAACAGACGAAGTGGAAGCCAAAGTTTGAATTAGCCGATGAAGTAATAGATGAATTGCTATAGTAGCATTGCTACAGTACACATAGACAAACCTATTCATCTGATACTTACTTTAGATAAATTAAAAAACTAAGTGTTGCTATAATAATCTACTACAGTAACCTCCAATAGTTCATGTAGGCAAATTTATTCATCTGATACTTACTTTAGACCAATTAACAAACAAAGTAGTGCTACAGTAATATGCTATCATAACTCTGCTATAGTTCCAACAGACAACCTTATTCATCTGATACTTACTTCAGATAAATTAATAGATGAAGTGCTACAATGATCTGCCATAGTAATGTGTATAGTGAAAATTTGCTATTTTCAAAATATGAAAAATTCAACACTCTACAATAGCTATATATCGCAATAATATTCTTCCAAACAGTCCACAACTTTTTTGGATTGTAAAAAGAGATAATCCATTGAAGGAGAATAAAATGCTTGAAAGTTCTAAGTGCTAAATAAGAATCGAACATCAAGAACCTATTCCAATTTGCAAGTGCAGGACTACAATTATTTGTTCTAACCATCTGCCACATTTCAAAAAGTTTGAGTTATAGAGATTTTGAAATATGCTCAAAGATGTCTATCTGAATACCTTATTTGAAATCTAGTACTATTTGAAGAAACAATAAAAAGGCAACAGAGGGAAGAAGTTCAAAGAGCAAAACACTTTTGTTTGAAAAATAAGAAGCCCAAATTAGTCTAGAATCAATTATGGACAAAGTAGGAGATGAAGAAACTCTGTCCATCTAGAAAAAGACTTTGTCTGATATTAACTTTAGGAAAATGCAATAAAGCACTGGTCAAAGTGAAGTGGCTAAGTTTGTCAGAATTTACTATCTTCTTTACAAAATGGTGAATCAAGTCAAAGCTGTTGCATCTCGTCATTCGTCAGTTACCTAAACTAGTTGTTCACTGTCTTCCATGTTATGGTCGGTACCATAGAATTGCTCCAAGCATATGGGAATTATTTATAAGATGACATTTTCAAATAAGAGATTATCAAAATGGTCTTCTACATTTATTTCTTACTCAACCACTTTAGTCTTTACATTCAATGAAGATCATCTTCCTCCAATGGTCAAGTTTTCAAGAGATCTATTTAAGGAGAAAAGGTGAGACAATTGAAGGTGGTAAAGGAATACTTTTCAAATGAGGTAAATCTTATGCAAATCCTTCCACCCATGGTCATGAGCTTAACCTTTAGTTATCTTTAATAAGCTTTAATTTTTAGATCATTATGGTCATTATCACTAAATTCTGGGATGATCTTTTTGTATTACATAGAGCTACTAAAGGATCACATCTTCCACTGTGCTTCATTGTAACATTATATAGTGTATTAGTTTTCTAGTTAATTTTAAAATTAGAGAGTTATTGGTGATCTTTAGAAAACTATCAAGTTTTTTGGTGATGTTAGAAACTAGTGAATTTCCTGGTAAGCTCGTTAAAACTAGAAGAGTGTTGGGAGCACTATGTTTAAGCCCCCTAGAGCTGTAATCCAGAAGAGTGTTGGGAACACTATTTATGACCCCAGGACTAGGAATCCAAAAGAGTGCTAGGAGCACTTTTGTATTTCAATTATATGGGATACAGTGGAACTCACGGCACAATGAGAGTGTGTTCTTAGAAGAGTGGATTTAGGGATGGGGTTCCCAAACCACTATAAAAATCGTGTTGTTTGTGTGTGCTTATTTATTTGATTTCTTGCACTTTAATGTTCTATTACTTAGTTTACATTACACAGCTTAGAAGCATCAAAAAGCAGATATTAGTTAAATAGGGGTTAAGGAAGAAATTTTTATAAACCTAATTCACCCCTCCTCTCTTGAGTATTGCAATCATCCGGGAACCAATTGTAGACCTTTTACGGCTTTTGACCCGTCGGAGTCCTCCAAACTATATGTTGAGATTATTGTATAATTTTGATGGCAATAAAACTTATCCCAGGACTTGATTTTGCTAATGATGCTTCTAGGATTGAAAACTTAAAATGAAGAAAGATATGCTTGTAATACATGTACTTTATTAGGATATCATTTACTCAAGCATATACATCTTGATATAAGTCTGGATATATTTTTGAATGAAAAAGAATAAGCATTTAGATGAGTTGATAAAAACAAATCTAAATTCAAATTGCATGTCAATGCTTTATAACTTATGCAAACTTTACATGGAAGTGGAAGACAAAGTTCGAATTAGCCGACGAAGTAACAGATGAATTGCTATAGTAACATTGCTACAGTACCCATAGACAAACCTATTCATCTGATACTTACTTCAGATAAATTAACAAACAAAGCGTTGCTATAGTAATCTGCTACAGTAACCTGCGACAGTTCATGTAGGCAAACTTATTCGTCTGATACTTACTTCAGACTAATTAATAGACAAAGTAGTGCTATAGTAATATGCTATCAGACAAACTTATTCATCTGATACTTACTTTAGATAAATTAATCGATGAAGTGCTACAATGATGTGCTATTGAAAATTTGCTATTTTCAAATATGAGAAATTTAACACTCAAAAACAGCTATATATCACAATAATATTCTTCCAAGTAGTCCACAACCTTTCTGAATTGTAAAAATAGATGATCCATTGAAGGAGAATGAAATGTTTGAAAGTTCTAAGTGCTAAGCAAGAATCTAACATCAATAACCTATTCAAATTTCATAGTGTAAGATTGCAAATATTTGTTCTAACCATCTGCCACATTTCAAAAAGTTTGAGTTATAGAGATTTTGAAATATGCTCAAAGATGTCTATCTGAATACCCTATTTGAAACTAGTACTATTTGAAGAAACAATAAAAAGGCAACAAAGGGAAGAAGTTTAGAGAGCAAAACACATTTGTCTAAAAAACAAGAAGCCCAAATTCATCTAGAATCAATTATGGACAAAGTAGGAGACGAAGAAACTCTGTCCAACCAGGAGGAGAATTTGTCTAATATTAAGTTTAGGCAAATGCAATAAAGCACCGGTCAAAGTGAAGTGTCAGAGTTTGTTAGAATTTATTATCTTCTTTACAAAATCGTGAATCAAGTCAGAGCTGTAGCATCTCTTCATTTGTCAGTTACCTAAACTAGCTATTCACTGTCTTCCATGTCATGGTTGGCACTGCAGATGGCTCTAAGCATATGGGAATTAACTAGAAGACAACATTTTCAAATAAGAGATTATCAAAATGGTCTTCTACATTTATTTTTTGCTCATCTACTTTCATCTCTGCATTCAATGAAGATCATCTTCCTCCAACAATCAAGTTTTCAAGAGAACTATTTAAGGAGAAAAGGTGAGATAATTTAAGATGGTGAAGGAATACTTTTCAAATTAGCTAAATCTTATGCAAATCCTTCCACCCATGGCCACAAGCTTAACCTTTATTTATCTTTAATAAGCTTTAACCTTCAAATCATTATGCTCATTATCACAACATTTTGGGAAGATCTTTCTGTATTACATAGAGCTACTAAAAGATCACATCTTCCACTATGCTTCATTGTAACACTATCAAAGTGTATTAGTTTTCTAGTTAATTTAAAAATTAGAAAATTCTTGGTGATCTATAGAAAACCATCAAGTTTGTTGGTGATCTTAGAAACGAGTGAGTTTCTTCGAGAACTTGTGAAAACTAGAAGAGTGTTGGGAGTACTATGTTTAAGCCCCCTAGAGCTGTAATCCAGAAGAGTGTTGGGAACACTATTTATAACCCCAGGATTGGAATCTAAAAGAGTGCTAGGAGAACTTTTGTATTTCCATTACTTGGGATACAATGGAACTCAGGGCACAATGAGTGTGTGTTTTTGGAACAGTGGATTTAGGGATGGGGTTCCAGAACGACTATAAAAATTTATTGTTTGTGTGTGCTTATTTACTTGATTTCTTGCACTTTAATGTTCTATTACTTAGTTTACATTGCACAACTCACAAGCATCAAAAAGGGGATATTAGTTTAATTGGGGATAAGTAAGAAATTTTTATAAACCCAATTCACCCCTCCTCTCTTGGGTATTGCGATCCCACAGGAACCAATTGTAGACCTTTTATAGCTTATGACCCATTGAAGTCCTCCAAACTATATGTTGAGAATATTGTAAATTTTGATGGCAATAAAACTTATCTTAGGACTTGATTTTGCTAATGCTGCTTCTAGTATAGAAAGCTTGAAATGTAGAAAGATGTGCTTGTAATACGTGTACTTTATTAGGATATCATTTACTTAAGCATATACATCTTGATATATCCCTAGATATATTTTTGAATGAAAAAGAATAAGTGTTTAGATGATTTTATAAAAACAAATCCAGATTCAAAATGCATATTAATACTTTATAACTTATGCAAACTTCATATGGATAATTATATTGTGATTTATAATGGAAAATATAATGAAAGTGTCATGTTAACAATGTGGCAAAAGTGTAAAAATTTTCAAGTGCAGGTTCGCTGCTATAGTAATTTTACTATAGTAAAATACTATAGTACTACAATGCTAAAAAAATGAAGGACAAAATTTGTCTAAAATAAAGCTTCAGAAGAATTAGCAGATGAAGTAACAGACAAAGTGGAAGCCAAAGTTCGAATTAGCCGATGAAGTAACAGATGAATTACTATGGTAGCATTACTACATTACCCATAGACAAACCTATTCATCTAATACTTACTTCAGATAAATTAACAAACAAAGCGTTGTTATAGTAATCTGCTACAGTAACCTGCGACAGTTCATGTAGGCAAACTTATTCGTCTGATACTTACTTCAGACCAATTAATAGACAAAGTAGTGTTACAGTAATATGCTATCATAACTCCTCTATAGTACCAGTAGACAACCTTATTCATTTGATACTTAGTTTAGATAAATTAATAGATGAAGTGCTACAATGATCTGCTATAGTAATGTGCTATAGTGAAAATTTGCTATTTTCAAATATGAAAAATTCAACACTCTATAACAGTTGTATATCACAATAATATTCTTCCAAGTAGTCCACAACTTTTCTGGATTGTAAAAAGAGAGAATCCATTGAAGGAGAATAAAATGCTTGAAAGTTCTTATTGCTAAACAAGAATCAAACATCAAGAACCTATTCAAATTTCCAAGTGTAGGACTACAATTATTTGTTCTAACCAGCTACCAAATTTCAAAAAGTTTGAGTTATAGAGATTTTGAAATACGCTCAAAGATGTCAATCTACATACCCTATTTGAAATCTAGTACTATTTGAAGAAACAATGAAAAGACAATAGAGGGAAGAAGTTCAGAGAGCAAAACACATTTGTTTGAAAAAATAAGAAAACCAAATTCATCTGGAATCAATTATGGACAAAGTAGGAGATGAAGAAACTCTGTCCTGCCAGAAAGAGACTTTGTCTGTTATTAACTTTAGACAAATGCAATAAAGCACCAGTCAAAGTGAAGGGCTGAGTTTATTAGAATTTACTATCTTCTTTACAAAATGGTGAATCAAGTCAGACCTGTAGTATCTCCTCATTCATCAGTTACCTAAACTAGCTGTTCACCATCTTCAATGTCAAGGTCGGCACTGCAGAATGGCTCCAAGCATATGTGAATTAATTATAAGATGATATTTGTAAATTAGAGATTACCAAAATGGTCTTCTACATTTATTTCTCACTCATCTACTTTCGTCTCTGCATTCAATGAAGATCATCTTCCTCCAACAATCAAGTTTTCAAGGGAGCTATTTAAGGAGAAAAGGTGAGACACTTCAAGGTGGTGAAGGAATACTTTTCAAATGAGTTAAATCTTATGCAAATCCTTCCACCCATGGCTACGAGCTTAACCTTTAGTTATCTTTAATAAGCTTTAACATTCCAATCATTATGGTCATTATCACTACATTCTGGGAAGATCTTTTTGTATTACATAGAGCTGCTAAAGGATCACATCATCCCCTGTGTTTCATTGTAACATTATATAGTGTATTAGTTTTCTGGTTAATTTTAAGATCAGGGAGTTGTTGGTGATCTCTTGAAAACCATCAAGTTTTTTAGTAATGTTAGAAACTAGTGAGTTTCTTAGTAGGCTCATTAAAACTAGAAGAGCGCTGAGAGTACTATGTTTAAGCCCCCTAGAGCTGTAATCCAGAAGAGTCTTGGGAACACTATTTATGACTCTTGGACTTAGAATCCAGAATAGTGTTGGGAGCACTTTTGTATTTCCGTTATATGGGATATAGTAGAACACATGACACAATGAGTGTGTGCTCTTGGAAGAGTGGATTTAGGGATAGGGTTCCCGAACCATAATAAAAATCGTGGTGTTTGTGTGTGCTTATTTATTTGATTTATTGCACTTTAATGTTCTATTACTTAGTTTACATTGCACAGCTCACAAGCATCAAAAAGGGGATATTAGTTAAATAGGGGATAAGTAAGAAATTTTTAAAAACCCAATTCACCCCTCCTCTCTTGGGTATTGCCATCCTACGGGAACCAATTGTAGAGATCTGCATGGCTAATACAATACTATCATCCTCTATGTTCTGCGAAGGATACACCACCACCCAACTTCCATATTATGATGGATCCGATTATACTCAATGGAAGAGGAGATTGGAAATATATCTTATTGCTAATAACCTTTAGTTATGAAAAATTATTTTCATTGGCATAAGTGAGGATGAAGTTAGAGCATAATAAGAAAATGTCAAAGCTATGAATTCCTTGCTATATGCTCTTCGCCCCACCATTTGTAACTTTGTCTTAACCTGTAAAAGTGCAAGAGAAATGTTGGACAGGTTATAGACAATATTTGAGGGTCAAATTAATTTGTACTCAAGTTTTACTAATTCTTCTACTGAGATTGAATTGAGTGTAGAAAATAAAGACAAAGAATAAGAGAAGAAAGATGATCAATCTATGAAAGCTAAAGCACTATAGATTAAACAACAACTATAGTTTGAGGAGAAATAGTCTCAAGAAGAAATTGAGCTTCAAGAAGGAGATTTGGTAGGTTGTGGTGCAAAGAAAGAAAAGAATGAAGAAAGCCAAATCTGTGAAGGTGGATTTGCAACAAAAAGCAAAGATTTAGAGCAAGTTAACAAAAAGAAAGAAGATGAAGAAAAGAAAATCTATCAGGCTCCATCAAAGGATAAATGGCTTCTTGATACTAGATGAAGAAGATGTTTAAAGAAGCTAGAGACAAAGGAAAGGTAGGTATAGGTATAACAACTCAAATCTACATTCTTTTAATGTCCATACTTAATCAATTTACTCATTTGTTTTTGTTGAACATACAGTCTTTTATCCATATATGGCTCTCATGTGTTATCTGCCCTATATCCTCCAGCAAGAACAACATCAATCTTTTGTACATATTCCCAGCTTGTCAGCTTGCATAGGGCAAGAGGTTATCCATTGCTCCTTGGGTATTATGTGACATCTATCTGGAACTTGGCAAGATGGTGATGCATCCCACTAGCCCAGTGAATTGCAGTACATATTTCCCAGCCCATTTCTTCATTGCTTGGATGGGGATATATTTTCCAAGACTTCATGGGGTTGAATCACCAACACAACTGCCAAACAAGGGCATTCTGCTGGTGAAGTTCATGGATCGGCCCATCGCCAACTTGAGTTTCAACCAAGTGACTCAGCGATTGCTAAAACTGCATAAATTTTTACAGGAGATGTTTCTGTTGGCTCCTATCATCAACCCTCAAGGATTTGAGGTAGATGGCGAAGATGAGACCTTTCGAAAGGTCTTATAGCCTATGGCCCATTGGAGTCCTTCGAATTATGTGTTGAGATTATTGAATGATTTTGATGATAACAAAACTTATCTTAAAACTTGATTTTGCTAATGATGCTTCTAGTATAGGAAGCTTGAAATGCAGAAAGATATGCTTGAAATATGTGTACTTTATTAGGATATCATTTAATCAAGCATATACATCTTGATATAAGTCTAGATATATTTTTGAATGAAAAAGAATAAGTGTTTAGATGAGTTTATAAAAACAAATCCATATTCAAAATGCATATCAATGCTTTATAACTTATGCAAACTTCATATGGATAATTATATTATGATTTATAATGGAAAATATAACAAAAAATATCAAGTTAACAATTTGGCAAAGTGTAGAAATTTTCAAGTGCAGATTCGCTGCTATAGTAATTTTGCTACAGTACTACTATAGTGCAAAACAAAGTGGAAGATGAAATTTATCTAATATAAAGGTTCAAAAGAATTAGCAGATGAAGTAACAGATGAAGTGGAAGACAAAGTTAGTCGACAAAGTAATAGATGAATTGCTACAGTAATTTAGTATAGTAGCATTGCTATAGTACCCACAGACAAACCTATTCATCAATAATTACTCCAAATAAATTAACTACAGTAACCTGCTACAGTACCTGTAGGCAAAATTATTCATTTGATAGTTACTTTAGGCCAATTAACAAACAGAGCAGTGCTACAGTACCAGCAAACAAACTTATTTATCTAATACTTTAGATAAATTAATAGATGAAGTGCTTACTAGTGACACCATTCTGACGAGGTAAATCATAACCCTTCTCACTCACGATAGGGACTAATCGACACAACTCATCAAAAATTCATTGTAGATGAAGCAACCTTTGGGTCATTGTCTAGAAGCTGAGTTTCGCCATTGATTTCTTAGCAAATTTCATCATCACCACACCTACCTCTAGGAAACTAGCTGGCCCCTCCATACCATAAGTCCAAAGGAAATAATGCCCCAACCAACTTACAAAGAAATGCATTAGACAGTGGATTATTTCCCAACTAAGGTCAGTTGAGCCCAACACCATGTCACCAAAACCCCTATAAATGTCTGAAAGCACTCGAGAGGCTAATGATAAGCTTATACCAGAAGTGAGTTGACAAGCTGACGCGAACATCATCCATCTCACAGAATAAGAATGTGAAGAGTATGGGCATATTATGGTAGCAAGCCACTGCATTAAGAATAAAATCAATTCGTGAACTGGAGCAATGTTATAAAGAAGCTCGGGGGCCATCTATAAATTTTATATATGTTCTGGCTTTCTTTTTTTCTCCATCCTAGGATTACGATATCCTTGCACTTAGATTTCAAATCCTCCTAATTAGTTGAGTACATTCTGATGGGAGGAATCTATTTCTTTGTTGTTGTCTCAGCTATTCAAAGATTTTGATAATGTCTTGAGCATATGAACTCAATTCGAGCTATTCATTGAATGGAACATATTCACTAAAAGCTTCTCCCACGATAGGTAGTCAACTCATGACACTCAAGTCCCAAAGTATTATGCTCATTTCACCACATGAGAAGTGGAAAGAATTTGTAGTTGGTAACCAAAATTGGAAAAAAGCTTCCAAAGTAGTATTATGGTTTAAGAAGCCTCCACAAGTAGCAAGTATGGCATCATAAACTCTTGATGATGCTAGAACATTCATGTGCCTTGAAGTAATGTGTTTTGCCCCATATCCAAAGTCTTCATTTGGAGTAATGCAAGAATTGTTTGATATTCTACTTTCGTTATAATTTATATGATTTGGATATTTGAGTACGCTGTCTTGGAGTCTCAACAGAATGGTAATGAGTCTTAAATTTATTTGCAATTGGTGCTAAGAAGGTCCCATCAAATTCTTCACCCTAGTCAATAAGGGAAAAGGTCATATTTGAGATGTGTCTTGCCTTTATACCTTTCTTTTGAAAGCTTATCATCTCAACCCTATTTATGAAGGAAGAACCTACACGAAAAAGTGACTTAATAGATTTGTAGCATACACTCCCATTGCGAATCAATTCATCTTCAACTCTAAAATGAGACTTTGAAATTTTTGCATATTTCCAGATAACAAAACCCTTTTTATCTGGAGTCCTTGCAATCCTTATAGAAGGAAAAGATATCACATAACCCAATTAGATAGGGCACTGCTTTGTTTCTGCCTCTAACTCATCAACCTCATCACTAGTGCTAGCTCGTTGTTTCCTCTTTAGTTGGGAGCTAACTAGTATGTGTGTATAATGGTCTACAGTAAAACCCTATTTTTGTGCCTTTCCTTTTGATTGGCGAAATGTCGGGATTCCTCCTACTACAAGACTAAATGGTTCGCCAACATCAGCCACTTGATCTAGTCCAATATAGACACTAGGCCGATGTAGATGTTCCATCTCTGGAACTATATTAGCATCCATAAAAGTCATTTGACCAATAGCACTTGTTGCTTCACAACCCACTTCAACATTAATAGCATTGAGTATGTACCTCAAGTTGAAGTTTTCAGACACTATTTAAAAAGGAAACTCACTAAAGTCGGCTGAATGAATCAGTGAATCCCCAAAATCTACGTGTTCCTATGATGCTTACTCAAGGATAGTGTATTACTTAGAATCCATCTAGAGGCACACATAAGATTAGGGTTTTTACAAAATTTACAGAGTCCAAGAGAGAGAGATAGAGAGGGAAAGAACTTATAGGATTAGGGTTTTTTATAGAATTATCACTTTCTCTTTTGATCTCTGATCTCGGTTTATGCTAAATTCACAGTTTCTCTTTTGGCATCTTGCTTCCAACATTGTCCAAGGGCGTTCATAAAGTTATCCCATTAAAGGGTGGTTAATCGTTGTCTGTGTGAATGAGTATTTCCAAATGAGAAGAACGGTCAACTATCCCAACCACACTAGTATGTATGTCTATACAAATGTAGGTGTACCAACATGATGGCCAAATTTTAGGATTTAATCCAACCCTATCCAAGTTACTCCAAAAAGTCTTAACATGTTCAATAAGCTTTTTAGAAAACCAAGGGCCAAGATTTAATGGGGACATAAGGCCAGATCATCCGTTGGGGTTATCACCCATTACCTGCATAATCTGCCCTTGAAGGGAATTTGTTGTATAACTTAAAATCACACACCCTTGGCCTACACTAGAAGCAGTTCAGATCACACTGGGAGTGAGTCAAGGCTAGTAATCAACTACCCAATGTGTTGAATAGCTAGCAATGGGCTACATTCAATTGGTATTTTAATGGACCATCTAAATAATTTTTGGTTGGACCATTCAAATTACAAATGCAAATAATATATCTAAAAATATCTCATTTAAATTCCAGTGGAGCCAAAGCCCTATCATGCCACCAAGGCTCCTCTATGCCAGTTGTGCTCTGCCATGCCACCAAGGCTCTGCCGCACCAGTTGTGCTCCACGCCAGCTATGCTCTGCAATGCTTGGCTCTGCCATGGCAATTGCTCTACAAAACCACCACGGCTCTACCATGCCACCAAGGCTCTGCCACACCAATTGCTCAACCACACTAGCTGTGCTCTGCCACACCACCAAAGCTCTGCCATGCCAGCTGTGCTATGCAATGCCAGTCTCTGCCATGCCACTAAGACTCTACCATGCTAGTTGTGCTCCGCCATGCCAGGCTCTGTAAACCAGTTGAATTCAAGTGGCTGTAAAAGGCTCAGTTGTTGAGAAGAAGGGGAGATCTTCTTTTAAGAGAGAGAGAGAGAGGGGGTGCTGCTATTTCTGCTAGAGTTCATCTTCTTCTAAGGTTAGACTCTGCCAGAATGTTCTTAGGAGACAGACTCTGCTCAAGCATTTTCTCTTTTTGAAGAGAGGCTCTCTTCCTCCTCCTTCTTGAAGTTTCTTCTTCTCCCACAATAGTGAAGGAACTTGGATTTTTTTTTATTTCATCTTGAGGCAAGTGCCTCATTGTTCTTAAACCATGATGGCCATCTGATCTAGCCTTGGAGGAAACTCTACTATGGTGCAAAACAGTTTTTCCTGCTTGTGATGTGGTAGGTTTACTACTCTAAGAAAGGCAACCATTAGAACTCTATGGTCTCTTGAATGAGAAGTATTGGGCCATCATAAAATTCATCTCTTTGGGTTTCATACTTCAACAAATATTAATAAAAACAAGAAAAATGAACTTCATTGATGGGTTTCAAACCAAATATTGAACAAGAGGAACTTCCATTAATGGCAGACTGTTGATTTGAGTAAAAATGGGAAAGATGACCACTTTTAGTGAACTCCCTAAATTTACTATTCTCTTGATCATAAGACCAAATTGCCTATTGGTAGAGTTGAAACCCAAGTGGGCCCCACATAGAGGTGGGGCCTATGAATCATAGAGATGATGACATGGATCCATTCCATATTTCCAAAAAAAAACTTAGGGATAACCACTAGTGGTAGCTACAATTAGACTAAATTTCAGTTAATTAAGTCAATCCACAATGTCCAAGTTGTTAAATCCTTTTAGTCCATATGAATCCATCATTTGTAACCCAGATCTATGATCTCTCACAGTTTAAACAACAGAGATCGCCTAGTTTTGGTTTTCCACAGGATATTAGAAAACACTACCCATCCATTCACTCAAAAAGCCTAAGTTAGGACCTAGTCACTGAGTCATGACTCACAGATTCGCTGAGTCATAACTTACGAGTTAAACTTAACAAATACTATTCACCAACTCATTCAAAAGCCTAAGTCTAGGATCGAGTTACTGAGTCATGACTCACCGAGTTAAACCTTACCAAATACTATTCACTAACTTATTCAAAAGCCGAAGTCTAGGACCAAGTCACTGAGTTATGATTCACCGATTCACTGAGTCATGACTCACCATGTCAAACCTTAGTAAATACTATTCATCTAATCACTCAAAAGCCTAAGTATAGGATCGAGTCACTGAGTCATGACTCACCAAATCCACACTAAATCCAACCTTAGCGGATATCTTTCATCAAATCAGCCAAACCCCGTTAACCTAGCCCACTCTTCTTAAGCTTATCATGGGCAATGTGAGAAAGCTAACAAAAGCCTAGTTAACTTGGCCCAGTCTTCTTAAGCTTCTCATGGGTAGTGTGAGAAAGCTGACAAAAATCCAATCAACCTGGCCCACTCTTCTTAAGCTTTTCATGGGCAATGAGAGAAAGTTAAACCAAACCTAGGTCACATGTTTTCTTTTAGTCTCTTTTAAGTCTAAACACAATAGAGATCACCCGATCCTGAGTCCTTTTGGTATATATCAAGTGGGTCACAAACCATCTGCTATCTCTATGGTTTATTACAGTCTAAATAATAGAAAATAGCTAGTGTTGATTCCATCTAAGATAAACCAATTGGATCAAAACACCCATTCTTCAGGTTGAACTAGTGCCTAACAACCCTGTCTAGAGCCGTGTCACCTATTCGCCCATTGACTTGAGGTGATCTCCTAAATATCAAGTCATCGCAATGTGCTCAGCAATCCCTAAGATAACACACTTATTTTTAGAGAGAGAGTGTTTTCTTTTTGGGTCTCTAAGATATATTGTACTTTTCCTTTTAATGAAGGATTTTCTCCCATCGTGGAGATGTAATTAGGACCACTTGTGGTCTGAGATTTGAATATGCAATTTTTAGATGTACACAACAATTGTAATCAATTGAGGGCTATCAACAACAAAATGAAAATTATTTGATTCATTCCAAAATGACAAATCATTATGTTGTTCCATTTTATTTTTAGTTCCTTTTTTTGTAATTGTTACAATACCTTAGAGACCCAAATAGGGCACAATAGGATCATGCATTCTAACCTTTAGACAATGATGAATAAACTATGCTAAACATCACATACCCAATGCTTAAACCACTACAAGAATGATCCTATGAAACATAAAGCATAAATCACCAAGCATGAAACTTTATAAAAGATCAAAAACATAAAAACTACTAATGCTAGTGGAAAAAAATCACAATATTACATGTAAAAGGTTTAGATCAGTAAAAGACTCAAAACCAAGTAAAAGATAATGAAGAAAGTTTCTCCACTTCTCAGGCAACCCATCGACTCTATCATTAATACTACTGACCATCTCTCCTAATAATAATGACTGCTAACTAATAAATAAAAGAAGATGCATATTAATTTAAGAACCCATAAACCGATCATGCACAGTCACCGCATATACATTAAATCATAGTTTTTAAATTCATCATATAGATATGATTTGGATGAATAATACATGCTTAATTGTTTGATTGTTACTCTTTATAAATATGCCCTTTGCAATAATGAAAATGCTTAATTATCCAAATGCTTAAAAGACTTTTACTTATTGTAATCATAATCAATCTAGTCATTACATTAAATCATTTCATGGGTGAGAAAATTGAGTGATAAATTATAACTAACAGGGGGAGAGAAAATTATTTAGTGACACATATATATAGGCTTTAGATAATAGAAGTGAGAAAACAATATTCTAGGGCTCAACAAAATAGGTGGAGAAGAACTTAAAGAAAGATTATAAACATCATTAATAGGGCAAAGAAATATGAATCTAGGCTAAACCTTTTTGATTTTGATAATGTAGCAAGTGGAGAAAAGTTGTAAGTGCAAAATCACAATAATCTACAATATATTGCCACAACTATTTGCTATGTTCCAAAAGGGGGCTGAACTAATGAAGATTGTCGAAGAAGAATAAAGAAGAAGATAAACAATAAGAAAGGTTGCATTATCTAAGAGAAGACTTCCACAGACAAATTCAATGGAAGAAATAAGGCTTCGAAGATGCGCCACAATGAGCTTAGAATTATCTGTTAACCTCAAAAAAAAACTTCCATAGACAAATGCAAGAAAGAAGCAGTTGAAGACAAAACCATGGTTAAGGAACATAAAGTAGTTCTAGACATTCAAAATATCTACACTGACCGAACAAAAATTGTCTGAGATAAGGAAAGAAGAGGCTCCATCAAACACTCAGACAAAGGAAGAAAGAAGGAACTGTTGCGTAGACAATCATGCACAAAGTGAAGAAAACTTTGTTTGACGAGCAAAGTTAGAAAAATGGATTCGTTCGAGGACAAAAAGACAAGATAAATAGACAAAGGAATGCAACTTCAACTAAGCCAAGACAGACAAATGAAGATTGAAGAATGAAAGAAGTTATAGAAACAAACTCCTTTCTATTACTCAAAGAATGCAGAATAAATGAGGAACTTCACTTTGTTTGCGAATCAAATTAATCTATTACTTGCTACAGACAAAGCAGAAGATGAAGTAGAAACTATACATTAAGCATTGACAAAGCTAAATAAACAAAGAGCTGCTTGGACAAAAGAGACTTCAACGGACAAAATGAATCAAATAATTTCCATTTTTTATATTTATGTCCTTAACTAATTGCACTTACTATGTAAATTAGAAAATTGCATATTCACATCTCAGATAATAAGTGGTTCTAATTACATCTTCATAATAGGAGAAAACCCTTGATTAAAAGGAAAAGTATAATACATTTAGAAACCCAAAAATAAAATACACACTCTCTCAAATAAAATGCGTGTTGTCTTTTGAATCATCGAGTACATTGTGATGACTTGAAATTTAGGAGATCACCTCAAGCCAATGGGAGGAGAGGATGACATAACTCTAGAGTGGGTTGCTAGACACTAGGTTACCCTAAAGAATGAGTATTTTGATCCAATTGGTTTGCCCCGGATGGAATCAAGATTAGGTAATTTTCACTATTTAAATTATAAGAAATCATAGAGACGTTAGGGGGTTTGTAAACCAATTGGTATATCCCAAAAGGACTCAAGACCAGGTGATCTCTATTATATTTAGACTTGAAAGAGACTAGGTAGAATAAGTGAGCAAGGTTTGATTCAGCTCTCTCACATTACACATGAGAAGCTTTGGAAGAGTAGGTCAATTACACTAGGTTTAATTCGGTACTCTCTATTGCCCATGAGAAACTTAAGACAAATGGGACTAGCTCTCTCAATTACCCTTGAGAAACTTAGGAAGAGTGGAACCAGGATGACTACATTTAACTGATTGAAGTGGTTTTGCTAAGGTTTGACTTGGTGAGTCATGACTTGGTGAGTCATGACTTAGTGACATGATCCTAAACTTGGACTTTTAAATGATTTAGTGAGTTTTATTTTGCTAAGGTTTGACCCGGTGAGTCATGACTCAATGACTTGGTGAATCATGACTCGGTAACCCGATCCTAGACTAAGGCTTTTTGAGTGACAGGATAATGGTGTTTTCCAATATCCTGTGGAAAACTAGAAGCAGGCAATCTATGCTTTTAACCAGTGAGAGATTGTAGAGTTAGGTTAAATTGATTAAGCCTAATTACACTTTGAGTTAATTAAGTCTAATCATAATTATCACTAATAATAGTGATTAGTGCTAATGACAGTCCCCATTCAACTTTAAGATAATGGGTTGGGTACATGTCATTATCTCCCTGATTTTCATGGGTTATCTTCGAGAACAACTCTACCATTTTTAGGATTTAGTTAGTGTTTTGCCAATTTATGTATATTTTAATTGCTCAATCCGCTAGCATCTTGTTATATGTTAGTCATGTGGGACCCACCATTACCACAACATGGGTGGGAATCATGTGTGTACAATGGTGGGACCATGGCAGAGTGCCCTTAGGTACCAAGAAAAATATCTAGTAGGCTAAAAGCCTCTAACGTCAGGGGAGACACCTGCCTCTTGAAGAATCCTCAAAGCATTTATTCTTGTCTTTATCCAAATGAAAGAGGAAAGGGGTATTTATAGGCTTGGAGAGTCTGGTTGTGCTACTTGTGAGTGGTTTGTAAAATTCCCACATTCGCTCCCTCAATGTAGTTCGTAAAATTCCCGCTTCCTTTACTTGGGTGCAAATTGTAAATATCCCACTTCATGCACCAAGTAGAGGAACCAAAGAGCATTTGAAGTTTGCCTTCACTTCCTCTAGTAGTTAAAGGTGTTAGGATTATTGTATATAACTTTAATGATAACAAAACTTGTATTCAGATAAAATAATGTGTGCTTAAATTGTTAAATGTTAATTGATAATGTGAAAATATACATAATCATGAATATTTAATTATGCAAGCATACATCTTTCTCTCATGGTGCGCTTAATCTTAGTTATCATTTTAATATGTTGAACTATATATTTTGCACTGAGCTTTATTGAAATTTCATATTAAGTGCTTGATTGAAGATGTATAGACAATTTCTGCTCCACAGCGTGTGCACATCACATAAGGATATATATATATATATATACATTCCGATTATATAATGCTAACGATATAGCAAATGCAGATAAAGTTCTATGTATAGAAATAAGACCAATTGCCATAACCATCTGCTATGTTTTAAATGAACTTTACTAAACAAAACAACTTAAGGAGAAAGAAGAAGTAGAAATGTGGCTTTAAAGATGAACTATGAGGCTTGCCTTGTCTATTAAATCCAATGAGAAGACAAACACAATGATAAAAATAGTCGAAGACGAATCCATGATTAGAGAGTTTAAACAGTAGACCATCTATGGCTAGAGTTTGTCTAAGACAAAGTAAGAAGGAGTTGAAGAAGAAAAAGGATTAAGCTAAAACCTTCCATGAATCTTTGTAATCCTAGGCCAAGAGCTCTAACCTTCAAATACCATTCAAGAGATTCATCTTCCCATACATCCAAGGCCTACTTCTTCAAATATATCTAGGGGAGATTCTTCATGCAATAAGAAACATTGTTTGACTAGTAAAGCAAGAAGAAAGAATTTGCCTAAGAATAAAAAGGCAAGATGTAAAAGACAAAGTAGAGCAACTTCGTTTGAGCAAAGACATAAAAATCAAGAATGAGTAAGAAAAAAGTTTCAAAGCAGAACTCCATCTATTACTGGACCAAATGCAGAATAAATGAGGAATTCAACTTCATCCATAGGATCAAATTCATCTATTACTTACTATAGACAAAGTGGAAGACAAAGTGTAAGCTGCACAATGTGGATAGATGACATTGTATAGACAAAGTAGCTGCTTGGACAAAGTGAACTTCAATGCACAGGTACATTCATCTACAACTCACTACAGACAAACCTATAGATGATTTGCAGAGCCTAATTCATTCAAGGCAAAGTAATACAAAGTTCGTCAATCACTTATAATAGATGAATGTGGAACAAAAGAAGAACATACTTTGTCTATTCGAGCAGACAAAGCAGAGTTTGTTTGTCGATCAATAGAATTTGTCTATCGATCAGTTCGACTTTGTCTATGGTGCCAAAGTTCATCTACTATTTACAATAGATAAATCACTCTCACAGAGGAGTAACTGACAAACAAATCCCATGGAGGAATTTGTCTAAAACCTATGGCAGAAAACTACAAACAGAGAGATGTCGTGACTTGTCGGAGGAAATTTTGTTTATGTGACTTGTATCTAAATGGCATTATGTCTGTGCTTTCATTATGTAGTCTTGTTTTAGTCAACATTTTTGGCAACAAGCAGTGCTGCAAGCTTTTTAGCTATGTGAAGTCAAAACAAGAAAAGACATTTCAACAACAACTTATTTTCCTCTCTATAAAAGAATGACTATGAAGCAGGTGAAGACAAATTAGAAGACATGCACTCCAGCAATAGAAATCTCAATGGTCTTCTTCATTTATTGTTGCTCCTACTTCTGCATTCAATGAGACACATCTTCTCTAACAGCTGAAATTATCAAGAAGCTATTTAAGGATAAGAGGTGGGATGATTCAAAAAAGGGAAGGAAAACATTTTAAATGAGCTTAACCTTATGCAAATCCTTCCACCAATGGATAAGAGCTTAAACCTTCATTTATCTTTTATGTGTTTCAATCTGCATATAATTATGGCCAATGAGTTTATATTTTGGGAAGATCTTTTTATATTCTAGAGCTATGAAAGATCTCATCTTCCCCTGTGCTCAAATATGTATTAGTTTTCTGGTTAAACTAAAAAACTAGTGAGTTTGTGGTAAGCTCAGGAAAATCACACTGTATGAGTTATTGGTGAGCTCTGAAAAACCATCAAGTTTACTAGTGATCTTTGAAAATAGTGAGTTTTTTTATGAGCTTATGAAAATCAAAAAAGTGCTGGGAGCACTATGTTTGTGCCCCCTAGAATTGGAATCCAGAAAAGTGTTGGGAACACTTGTTTACGCCCATTAGAGCTGGAATCTAATAGAGTACTGGGAATAATTGTTTATGCCCTATTGAGTTAGAATCAGAAGAGTGCTGGGAGCACTACTGTATTTCATTATATAAGATATAGTGGAACCCAAGGCATAATGAGTTTGTGCTCTTAGAAGAGTGGATGTAGGGATAGGATTCTCGAACTACTATAAAAATTATGTTATTTGCGTGTGCTTATCTACTTTATTCTTCATGCACTTTACTATTTTATTATTTATCTTACAATGCATCACACACAAACATGAAAAGAGATAAATGGTTAAATAGGGGTTAAGTAATGAATTTTCATATACCCAATTCACCCCTCCCTTCTTAGGTTAAGCCATACTATGGGACTCTATAAGAGAAACCAAAGGCCAATTGAGATTGTTGCCTTTGTCTCCTCTACTTGGTAGTGCAATCAAAGGCCATTTCTCTTAGAATAATTTTTTTTCAAAATTTGAACACCAATTTTAGTGTTTTACAATGCATTTTTCAAAGAAATATTGTGGTTTGGAAATACCATTTTTCAAAACACTTAATAATTTGGCAAAAATCACCAAATTTCCCATTTAATAATTTTTATCTTAAAATGTATGCCATATTATCATGTAGGCTCCTCTATCATCTTAAAATCAATGCAATCCATTCACTTTGGAATTTCATGAGCCATCTAGTTCTTTAACAATTTAGAATGAGCACCTTTAAATTGCATCATTTGTGTAAAACATTAATTCCATTAAAATTCTAGCTGAAAATACCAATAGAGATAAGGCTAATTTTACCCAATTGATGCAAATTTGATCATGCTAGACCATAGTGTTGAACATACTATCTTAAATAGATTAATTCTGATGATGAACATTCTTAACCAAGTAAGTTTTGATAATGAGCAAGACACGAGTAAAACATTAAGGTACTAATAATTTATTCCCAAGCATATTGTAGAAATATTATCCCATACTCAACTTGAGGATAATCTTCATGATGATTAAAGGAAGAAACAAAATAAATGCTCATGAAAGTTAAGTACATAAATTACATATATACTTAAAAGTTTAAAGCGTTCAGAGTCATCATGGTATATTTCGGAGTTATCAAGACATCCTTAGGAGTCAACAAAAAAGCCTTTGGAGTCATCGTGGCATGCTTTGGAGTCAATAGAAAAGTCTTTGGAGTCATCATGGTATATTTTAGAGTTATCAAGGCATGCTTCAGAGTCAACAGAAAAGCCTTTGGAGTCATCATGGTATGCTTCAAAATCAATTAGAAAGCCTTTTGAGTTGTCATGATATACTTAAGAATCATCAAGAATACTTCAGAGTCTTTAAGACACTTTCAAGGTTAATAAGAAATGCTTCAGAGTCTTCAAGCAAACTTTGGAATTAATTAGGCATGCTTTGGAGTCATGAAGATACACTTCAAAGTTAACTAGACACGCTTAAAAGTCATGAAGATACACTTCAGAGTTAACTAGATACACTTCAGAGTCATGAAGATATACTTCAGAGTTCACCATACACGCTTCAAAATCATCAAGATATGCTTCTGAGTCAATGAATATAGTTCGGAGTTAGCAAGCAAATTTTGGAGTTGTCAAACCTTACTTTGGAGTCAACCTTTTTGATGCATCAAAGGTTCGGAGAATCCTAACTCTACTCATCAAAGAGCTGTCATAAGTAAAAAGATCTTCCACCACTTTGGAGAAACTAAAGTTAGTTCTTCAGTGAATCCAAAATCATTTCTCTAACACATTCACTGTACATTCGCAACTTTGGAGGAACTAAAGAAGCTGCTTCAGAGCATCCAATACTCATGTGAAGATTAAGTAAAGAAAAGTCAGCAACAAAGTAGCAGACCAATACCAGATTATTGCAAAGTCAAACATTAGACAAAATATAAGGTGAAGAAAAATATTTTTGAATGTTTCAGCAATGGAAAAATTCTCTCAACCTATAGAAGGTGCATTTAGATGTAATATAAGATATACTAAGAAATATAAGAAACTAATCTTTGAGCATTCAAAATCTTCCTTCAAAGTTCAACTCCAACGGCAACAACTCTGTCAGAGCTTTCAAAGTCTAAATCGCTTCTCAATCATGGAGTTTGAATCTCTTATTCTTATTGCTTACTTATTCACTTATAGTTTTTGAATTTATGTACAAGTCTGCCTAAGTAAGGGCATTAATCTATACACTTCTTTTTAGTATTTTATAACACAAGCAAAGTACTTAGTGTTTATGTATTAAGATAAGCAAGTACATTTTCATTTCAAATTACATTCAACAATCAATCCAATGTTCCGCACACATTATAATACATATAATAACACTCTTAGGTCATTCACATTGATCATAAATATGCTTTTTCTCAAATTTACCATTTCAGTTCTTTTTGTATAACATTCAACTCTATGATTCAAAATTGAAAGATTGTCTCTAAAGTTCAATTTAAACCTCATATATGTCACATTATGCCCAATATGCATGTTTCATTTGTCGCTAAAGTCATATACATGACTTAACTCAAAATCACTACTTGGGTCAATTTCACTCAAAATTACTAATAAAGCAATATTCCTTATTCAATTCAGTTTTCCATAACAAATTTCTTTATAGAATATTATGTATTACTTCAATTTCTCACTTTACTAAAATGCGAAGAATTTTCCCAAATTTGGACACTACAGGTGCTACATGTTGCCCAAACAATCATGCACAAAGTGAAGAAAACTTTGTCTAACCAACAAAGTTAGAAAAATGGATTCATTTGAGAACAAAAAGGCAAGATAAACAAACAAAGGAGTGCAACTTCAGCTAAGCGAAGATAGATTAAAGAAAGAAAGAAGTTGCAGAAACAAGCTCCTTTCTACTACTCAAAGAATGTAGAATTAATGAGGAACTTCACTTTGTTTACAGATCGAATTCATCACTTACTTACAACAGACAAAGTAACAAACAAAGCAGAGGATAAAGTAGAAGCTATATACTGAGCATTGATGAAGCTAAACAAACAAAGAGCTACTTGGACAAAAAGGACTTCAATAGACAAAATGAATCAAATAATTTTCATTTTTTCTATTTATATCCTCAATTAATTACACTTGCTGTGTACATTAAAAAATTGCATATTCACTTCTCAAACCACAAATGGTCCTAATTACATCTTCACAATGTGAGAAAACCCTTGATTAAAAGGAACAGTATAATACATTTAGAGACCCAAAAATAAAATAGACTCTCCTTTAAATAAAATGTTTGTTATCTTTGGGATCGTCGAGTATGTTGTGATGACTTGAAATTTAGGAGATCATCTCAAGCCAATGAGGGGAGAGGGTAACATAACTCTAGACTGGGTTGCTAGACACTAGGTTAACCTAAAGAATAAGTATTTTGATCCAATTGGTTTGTCCCAGATGGAATCAAGATTGGGTAATTTCTGCTATTTAAACTATAAGAAATCAAAGAGACATAAGGGGTTTTATAAACCAATTGATATATCCTGAAAGGACTCAGGACCGGGTGATCTCTATAGTGTTTAAACTTAAAAGGGACTAGGAAGAACAAGTGACCAAGAATTGATTCAACTCTCTTACATTACACATGAGAAGCTTTGGAAGATTGTGTCTATTACAACACATGAGAAGCTTTGGAAGATTGTGTCTATTACACTATGTTTAACTTGTCTCTCTCAATTGCCCATGAGAAATTGAGGAAGGATAGGACTAGGACAACTGGGTTTAGCTCGGCTCTCTCAATTGCCCATGAGAAACTAAGGAAGGATTGGACCAGGATGACTGGGTTTAGCTCGGCTCTCTCAATTGCCCATGAGAAACATAAGAAAAGTGGGACCAAGATGACTAGGTTTAGCTAATTGAAGTGGTTTTGCTATGGTTTGACTTGGTGAGTTATGACTTGGTAACTTATAACTCAGTGACTTGGTCCTAAACTTAGGCTTTTGAATGATTTGATAAGTGTTTACTTAGGCTTTTGAATGATTTGGTAAGTGCTGTTTTGCTAAGGTTTGACCTGATGAATCATGACTCAATGACTTGGTGAATCATGACTCGGTGACCCGATCCTAGACTTAGGCTTTTTGAGTGAGAGATTGTAGAGTCAGGTTACATTGATTAAGCCTAATTAGTGCTAATATTAGTCCCAAATCAACTTTAAGATAATGGGTTGGGTACACATCATTATCTCCCTGATTTTCATGGGGCTGTCATCGAGAACAACTCTACCATTTTAAGGGTTTAATTAGTGTTTTGCCAATTAATGTATGTTTTAACTGCTAAATCTGCTAGCATCTTGTTGTCTGTTAGTCACGTGGGACCCACCATTACCACAACATGGGTGGTACCCACGTGTGTACCATGGTGGGACCATGGTAGAGTGCCCTCAGGTACCAAGAAAAATATCTAGTAGGCTAAAAGCCTCTAGCATCAGAGGAGGCACCTGCCTCTTGAAGAGTCCTCAAAGCCTTTTAATCCAAATCTTGTCTATATCGAAATGAAAGAGGAAAGGGGTATTTATAGGATTGGAGAGACTAGTTATGCTACGTTGGAGTGGTTTCTAAAATTCCCACCCTCGCTCCCTCAGTGTAGTTTGTAAAATTCCCACTTCCTCTACTTTGGTGCAAATTATAAATATCCCACTTCCTCTACTAAGTAGAGGAACCAAAGAGCATTTGAAGTTTTCCTTCACTTACTCTAGTGGTTAAAGGTGTTAGGATTATTGTATATAATTTTAATGATAACAAAACTTGTATTCAGATAAAATAATATGTGTGCTTATATCATTAAATGTTAATTGATAATGTGAAAAATATACATAATCATGAATGTTTAATTATGCAATCATACATCTTTCTCTCATAGTGCACTTAATATTAGTTATCATTTTAATATGTTGAACTATATATTTTGCACTGAGCTTTATTGAAATATCATATTAAGTGCTTGAATGAAGATGTATAGACAAAGTAGCTACTTGGACAAAGTGAACTTCAATGCATAGGCACATTCGTCTGTAACTCACTACAAACAAACCTACAGATGAATTGAAGAGCCTAATTCATTCATGATAAAGTAATAAAGAGTTCATCTATCACTTATATTAGATGAATGTGGAACAAAAGAAGAACATCGTATTTTATTTGTTCGAGCAGATAAAGTAGAGTTTGTCTGTTGATCAATAGAATTTGTCTGTCGATCAATTTGACTTTGTCTATGGTTCCAGAGTTCATGTGCTATTTACAAGAGACAAATCACACTCATGAAGGATTGACTACAGACAAATCCCATGGAAGAATTTATCTAAAACCTATGATAGAAAATGAAGACAGAGAGAGGTCATTACCTATTAGAGGAAATTTTGTTTATCTGACTTGTATCTAACTAGCATCTACATCCGTGCTTTCCTTGTGCAGACTTGTTTTAGTCACCATTTTTGGCAACAAGTGGTGCAGCAAGTTTTTCAACTGTGTCAAGTCAAAACAACGAAAGACATTTCAACAATAGCTTATCTCCCTCTCTGTAAAAGAATTATGATGCAGCAACTCAAGACAAATTAGAAGGCATGCACTCCAGCGACAGAAATCTCAATGGTCTTCTTCATTCATTCCTGCTCCTACTTTTGCATTCAACGAGACCCATTTTCTCCAATAGTTGAAATTATGAAGAAGCTATTTAAGAATAAGAGGTGCGACAATTCAAAAAGGTGAAGGAAAACATTTCAAATGGGCTTAACCTTTTGCAAATCCTTCCACCCATGGCCAAGAGCTTAAACCTTCATCTATCTTTTATGAGCTTCAATCTGCATGTCATTATGGCCATTGAGTTTACATTTTGGGAAGACAATTTTATATTACTAAAGCTATGTATTAGTTTTCTGGTTAAACTGCAAACAAGTGAGTTTGTGGTGAGCTTAAGAAAACCACACTGTATAAGTTATTGGTGAGCTCTAAAAAACCATCAAGTTTGCTGGTGATCTTCCAAACAGGTGAGCTCACCGTTGAGCTTGTGAAAACCAGAAGAGTACTAAGAGCACTATGTTTAAACCCCTAGTGCTAGAATCCAGAAGAGTGTTGGGAACACTTGTTTATGCCCCTTGGAGCTGGAATCTAGAAGAGTGTTATGAACAATTGTTTATTACCCCTAGAGCTAGAATCTAGAAGAGTGCTAGGGGCACTATTGTATTTCCATTATATGGGATATAGTGAAACCCAAGGCACAATTAGTGTGTGCTCATAAAAGAGTGGATGTAGGGACAAGATTCCCAAACCACTATAAAAATTATGTTATTTATGTCTGTTTGTTTATCTGCTTTATTTTTTCTACACTTTACTATTTTATGATTTTTCTTACAATGCATCACACATAAACACGAAAAGAGATAAATGGTTAAATAGGGGTTATATAATAAATTTTCATGTACCCAAATCACCCCTCCCTTCTTAGGATAAGCTGTACTATGGAACTCTACAAGAGGAACCAAAGGCCATTAAAGTTTTTTGCCTTTGTCTCCTCTACTTGGTAGCGCAATCAAAGGCCATTTCTCTCACAATAAATTTTTTTCAATTTTCAACTCCAATTTTAGTGTTTTACAATGCATTTTCCAAATAAAATGGTACCATTTTTCAAAACACTTAATAATTTGGCAAAAATCACCAAATTTCCCATTTAATAATTTTTATCTTGAAATGTACGCCATACTATCGTGTAGGCTTCTCAATCATCTTAAAATCCAAGCAATCCATTTACTTTGGAATTTTACGAGCCATTTGGTTCTTTAATGATTCAGAACATGCACCTTTAGAATGCATCATTTGTGTAGAACATTAATTCCATTAAAAATATAGTTGAAAATACCAACCGAGATAAGGCTGATTTTACCCAGAGATGCAAATTTGATCATGCTGGACCATAGTGTTGAACATACTATCTTAAATAGCCTAATTTTGACAATGAACATTCTTAAACAAGTAAGTTTTGATATTGAGCAAAGATATGAGTAAAGCATTAAGGTACTAATAATTTATTCTCAAGCATATTATAGACATATTATCCCATACTCAACTTGAGAATAATCTTCATGATGATCAAATGAAGAAACCAAGCAAATGCTCATGATAGTTAAGGGTATAAATTACATATATACTTAAAAATTTAAAGCCTTCATAGTCATCATGGTATATTTTGGAGTTATCAAGACATGCTTTGGAGTCAACAAAAAAGCCTTTGGAGTCGTCATGGCATGCTTTGGAGTCAATAGATAAGTCTTTGAGTCATCATGATATATTTTAGAGTTATCAAGGCATGCTTTGGAGTCAATAGAAATGCCTTTGGAGTTATCATTGTATGCTTTGGAATTAATAGGAAAACCTTTGGAGTCATCATGATATACTTAAGAATCATTAAAAGTACTTCAGAGTCTTCAAGACACTTTCAAAGTCAACAAGACATGCTTTAGAGTCTTTAAAACACTTTCAAAGTCAACAAGACATGCTTCAGAGTCTTCAAGCATACTTTGGGATTAATTAGACATGCTTCGGAGTCATGAAGATACACTTTGGAGTTAACTAGATACACTTTGGAGTCATAAAGATACACTTCGGAGTTAACCAGATACACTTCGAAGTCATGAAGATATATTTTGAGTTAACTAGACATGCTTCAGAATCATCAAGATATGCTTCAGAGTCGATGAATATACTTCGGAGTTAGCAACAAAATTTTGGAGTTGTCAAACCTTACTTTGGAGTCGCCCTTTCTAATGCATCAAAGGTTTGAAGAATCCGAAGTCTACTCTTCAGTGAACTATCGCAAGTAAAAAGGTCATCTGCCACTTCGAAGAAAATAAAGTTAGTTCTTTGGTGCATCCGAAATCATTTCTCTAACGTATTGGCTGTACACTTGCCACTTTTGAGGAACTGAAGAAGCTGCTTCAGAGCATCCGATACTCATGTGAACATTATATGAAGAAAAGTCAGCGATAAAGTAGCTAACCAATACCAGATTATTGCAATGTCAAACATCAGACAAAATGTAAGGTGAAGAAAAATATTTTTGAATGTTTGAAAGTCTGCAATAGTCAGCAATGGAAAAATTCTCTTAGCCTATAAAAGATGCATTTAGATGCAATAGAACATATACAGAGAAATACAGAAAGCTAAAGTTTTAAGTATTCAAAATCTCCCTTCCAAGTTCGACTCCAATAGCAACAAATCTGTCAAAGCTTTCAAAGTCTAAATTACTTCTCAATCAAGGAGTTTGAATCTCCTATTCTTATTGCTTACTTATTCACTTAAAGTTTTTGAATTGATGTACAAGTTTGCCTAAGTAAGAGGCATTAAGCTATACACTTCTTTTAGTATCTGATGTCACAAGCAAAGTGCTTGGTGTTTATGAATTTAGATAAGCAATTAGAAAACTTGCTAAAAGCATAAAAGTTTGTTGGTGAGCTTTGAAAACCAACAAGCTATAAAAGTTTCTAGTTAGCTTGGAAAACCAATAAGTTAATTTGTGACCTTATAGGAAAACAAATGTGTATTTAATCAGGTTGATCAAGGAGTTAGTGGAAGATGAGATCAGTAGAGCAAATTGACTCAAAGAAGTGGAGTAGGAGCCCAGGAAGGGCCAAACCACTATAAAAATTTTGTGCAGCGTGCTATGCAATTAGTTCTATTTATTTATTTAGCACTTTGATCTTTTATTTTGCCCAAAAATTTAAAGGCTGAAGTCATCCCCCCTCCTGAGCTACCATCGTGTAAGGAACCAACATGTAGGTTTCATCATTTCAAGTAGCCTTGGACTTTGTGGACCATCCAAAAAAATTTCAGTTAATGTTTCTGAAATATTGCATTGAAACATTGATTCCTCCCATCTGATGGAAATAATCTCTGAATGGCTTTCATGAATGATATATTGTCCAATTGAACTACTATTTGGTGCCATTTGATTTTTGGACGGCTTGGAATATGTAGCACGTAAGCATATGACATTTTAATGACACAAAATCTCATGCGGTCCATTTTCCTAGTTCTGTGTGACTTGCTAGGTGTAGATGATGCCAACTTGAGCTTAGCCTTTACCTACATGACCCGCTCAGCTGGCAATCAGCATTCACTACATCTTTGACTACATGAGCCATTCGAAGATGTCATTGTCTTTGCAACCCATTTGGCCAACCTTCAACATGTTTGTGCGACCTAGTGAAAAGGCTTCCACTGCTTATAATTTTGCTGCCACATTCTAACATGGGTGGCTTTTTTCTAGCACACATCATAAAGAGAGTTTTCCACCTTTGCCTGCACTACCTTGTAGGGGAAGCAGGGAAGTCTTTATGCTGCTTGCATGACTTCTTGTTCAGGAAACATATTGCCTACGTGAGCAATGCCTAGACATTGCTATCTGTGTGAGTGGAGTGTGGGCACGGGTGTGGCTTGACTATTCCACTTGTTGGAGACATTGCACCCTCTACCTAGAAACTTAGTAACACAATCTACCAAGTGAGATTTTTGCCTCCCCTTTTAACTATGCTACTAAGTAGAGCAGCTAGGCAATGCCTATAGCTAGCATATTTGTTTTTACTTGCGTGACCTGTTGCTTGCACTTGTTTAGATTTTCCATTGTCATTAGAACCAGCAAGTATTACATATTCAAACAGCACTTTGGGCTTACTTATTGAAATACCTCTGATTGATTGTCATGATTTAGTTCTTGACTTCATTTGTAGTATAATTTGAATCATGAAGGAAGCGTTTCAACTGAGGGACAAGGCCGTTGGTGGAAATAGTCATCTTCCATGGACTGAAATGAGGGCCCTGCTTATCAACCATTGTAGCTAAAACTTTAATTGCATTGTCAACATTGTGAAGTGACTCTCCATACTCAAAACCAACAATTAAATATGTAATCGCCAATGAATGTGGTGTTGTGTGTCTTTCTGGTTTCCATCTTTGTCGTTCTCAGATGCACCAGCATTCCCTTATTTTCGGTTGCTAAATAAGAGAAGGCTTGAATGACATTGCATACTAAATGAATATTTCAATTAGACAATTAAGGTTCTTTGCTAGACTATGGTTGGAATTTCACTTCTATGAAACAAATTCAGCTCTACTACATGAATCAATTCTTTTTAAAGGATGCTGCCAACCTCCATTTAATGCCCTATTTCTAGTTTACATTGATTTTTTAAAGTGGAATTTTATACCCTCAATAGATGCCCCTGGTGACTCTTAGTAGGGGTAATTGTTTGATTAACACAAGCCTAGTAATAGTCACTGTTAGTCAGGTGACTTTGAAAATGCTGGAAACAAGAATTCCAATCTTAACCATATGTTTGAAAATTTTAGATTGTTGTGATGGGTTTCCATTTCAGGAAACATGCTCAAAAGCTTTTTCTCATTTCCATTTTTGGCTATTGCATCTCTCCATAGCCATTCATAGGCAACTTTTATAAAGCTACCTAAAATGCCATTGCATCTAATTTCAAGCTTGTAAACATTTTCAATTGGTTTCAAATTCTTCACCACTCTGACAAGTTCTCTTTAAGAGCTCCATTTGCATCTTCCCCTATCGGACAGGGAGGAATTTACCCTCTATTTTTATTGTTGCTTCTTACTAAATGTTATTGCAAGGTAGCTAAAGAAACTCCATTGTTGTTAACTCTCTATTCACTGATTTTTGCAGTAGAGTTTATTGTCGAGTTTCCAAAACCAAACGGATTCAACGGCTTGGTAATTATCGCCAACTTGAGTTTCGACCAAGTGACTTAGCAATTGCTAAAATTGCATAAATTTTTACTGGAGATGTTTTAGTTGGCTCCTATCATGAACCCCGAAGGATTTGAGGTAGATGGTGAAGATGAGACCTTTTACACCTTATGGCCCATTGGAGTACTCCAAACTATATGTTGAGATTATTGTATGATTTTGATAATGACAAAACTTATCTTAAAACTTGAATTTGCTAATGATGCTTCCATTATAGAAAGCTTGAAATGTAGAAACATATGCTTGAAATATGTGTATTTTATTAGGATATCATTTACTCAAGCATATACATCTTGATATAAGTCTAGATATATTTTTGAATGAAAAAGAATAAGTGTTTAGATGAGTTTATAAAAAAAAATCCAAATTCAAATTGCATATCAATGCTTTATAACTTATACAAACTTTATATGGATAATTATATTGTGATTTAAAATGGAAAATATAATGAAAAATGTCAAGTTAACAATGTGGCAAAAGTGTAAAAATTTCCAAGTGCAGGTTCGCTACTATAGTAATTTTGTTATAGTAAAATGCTAGATTACTATAGTGCCTAAAAAATGGAACACAAAGTTTGTTTAAAATAAAGCTTTAGAAGAATTAGTAGATGAACTAACAAACAAAGTGGAAGACAAATTTCAAATTAGCCGACGAAGTAATAGATGAATTGCTATAGTAGCATTGCTACAGTACCCATAGTCAAACCTATTCATCCAATACTTACTTTAGATAAATTAACAAATAAAGCAGTGCTATAGTGATCTGCTAAAGTACATGTAGGCAAACTTATTTGTCTGATACTTACTTCCGATCAATTAATACACAAAGCAGTGCTACAGTAATATACTATCGTAACTCCGCTATAATATCAACAGACAAACTTATTCATCTAATACTTACTTCAAATAAATTAATAGATGAAGTGCTACAATAATCTGCTATAGTGATGTGCTATAGTGAAAATTTGCTATTTTTAAATATTAGAAATTCAACACTCTACAACAGTTATATATTGCAATAATATTCTTCCAAGCAATCCACCACCTTTCAAGATTGTAAAAATAGATAATCCATTGAAGGAGAATGAAATTCTGGAAAGTTCTAAGTGCTAAACAAGAATCAAACATCAAGAAAAATTTTGAAGTGCAAGACTACAAATATTTGTTCTAACCATCGGCCACCTTTCAAAAAGTTTGAGTTATAGAGATTTTGAAATATGCTCAAAGATGTCAATCTGAATACCCTATTTGAAATCTAGTACTATTTGAAGAAACAATGAAAAGGCAATAAAGGGAAGAATTTCAGAGAGAAAAACACATTTGTCTAAAACAAAAAAAGGCCAAATTCGTCTGGAATCAATTATGGATGAAGTAGGAGACGAAGAAACTCTATCCAACTAGGAAGAGCCTTTGTCTGATATTTACTTTAGAAAAATGCAATAAAGCACCATTCAAAGTGAAGTGACAGAGTTTGTCAGAATTTACTATCTTCTTTACAAAATTGTGAATCAAGTTAGAGCTATAGCATCTCCTCATTCGTCAGTTACCTAAACTAGTTGTTCACCATCTTCTATGGCAAGGTCGGCACTGCAGAATGGCTCCAAGCATATGGGAATTAATTAGAAGATGACATTTTCAAATGAGAGATTATCAAAATGTTCTTCTACATTTATTTCTTGCTCATCTCCTTTCATCTTTGCATTCAATGAAGATCATGTTCCTCCAATGGTCAAGGTTTCAAGAGAACTATTTAAAGAGAAAAGGTGAGACAATTCAAGGTGATAAAGGAATACTTTTCAAATGAGCTAAATCGTACGCAAATCCTTCCACCCATGGCCATGAGCTTAACCTTTAGTTATCTTTAATAAGCTTTAACCTTTCGTTCATTATGGTTATTATCAATACAGTCTGGGAAGATCTTTCTGTATTACATAGAGCTACTAAAGAACCACATCGTCCACTATGCTTCATTATAACACTGTAAAAGTGTATTAGTTTTTTGGTTAATTTGAAAATTAGAGAGTTGTTGGTGATCTCTAGAAAACCATCAAGTTTGTTGGTGATCTTAGAACCAGTGTGTTTCCTGGTGAACTTGTGAAAACTAGCAGAGTGTTGGGAGTACTATGTTTAAGCCCCCGTAGTTATAATCTAGAAGAGTTTTGAGAATACCATTTATGACCCTAGGACTTGGAATCCAAAAGAGTGCTGGGAGCACTTTTGTATTTCCATTATATGAGATACAGTGGAACTCATGGCACAATGAGTGTGTGTTCTTGGAAGAATGGATTTAGGGATGGGGTTCTTGAACTATAATAAAAATTATATTGTTAGTGTATGCTTGTTTATTTAATATCTTGCATTTTAATGTTCTATTACATAGTTTACATTGCATAGCTCACAAGCATCAAAAAGGGGATATTAGTTAAATAGGGGACAAGTAAGAAATTTTTAGAAACCCAATTCACCCCGCCCCTCTTGGGTATTGCCATCCTACGGGAACCAATTGTATGATATGTTATACTCCACCTCCCAACTTCCATATTATGATGGATCCAATTATGCACAATGGAAGAGAAGATTGGAAATATATCTTATTACCATTAACCTTTAGTTATGAAAAATCATTTTCATTGGCATAAGTGAGGATGAAGTGAGAGCACAACAAGAAAATGTCAAAGCTATGAATGCCCTGCTATATGCTCTCTACCCCACCATTTGTAACTTTGTCTTAACCTGTAAAAGTGCAAGAGAAATGTTGGATAGTTTACGGACAATTTTTGAGGATCAAATTGATTTGTACTCAAGTTTTACTAATTCATCTACTGAGATTGAATTGAGTGCAGAAAATAAAGACAAAGAATAAGAGAAGAAAGATGATTAATTTGTGAAAGTTGAAGCACTGCAACTTAAACAACAACCATAGTTTGAGGAGAAACAGTCTCAAGAAGAAATTGAGCTTCAAGAAGAAGATTTTGTAGGTCGTGATGTAGAGAAAGAAAAGAATGAAGAAAGCCAAATTTATAAAGATGGATTTATAACAAAAAGCAAAGATTTTGAGCAAGTTAACAAAAAGAAAGAAGATGAAGAAAAGAAAATCTAATCTCCATTAAAGGATAAATGGCTTCTTTATACTAGATGAAGAAGATGTTTAAAGAAGCCAGAGACAAAGGAATGGTAGGTATAGGTATAACAACTCAAACCCAAACTCCTCTACATTCTTTTAATGTTCATACTTAATCCATTTACTCATTTGTTTTTTTTGAATATACAGTCTTAAATAGATTGATTTTGATGATAAACATTCTTAACCAACTATGTTTTGATGATGACCAACAACATGAGTGAAATATTAAGGTACTAATAATCTATTCTTAGTACCTGCAAAAATATTTTTAATTTAATTAATGAGAATCAACTTCATAATGCTTAAGGGAAGAAACCAAGTAAATGCTCAAGAAAATTAAGTATATAAATTATAAATATACTTAAAAGAAAAAAAAAGAAGTTTTGAGTTGTGAAGGGAACTTCGGAGTCAACTTTGGGTTTAAAACTTTATCCCTTCAAAGTTGCTCAAACACTTGGGAGACAAAAACATAACCCTTTAGAGCCATTGGAGAATTTTGGAGAAAGAGGGAAATATCTTTGGAGTCATGAAGTCCATTCTTTGGATTCAACAAAAATACCTCGAAGCCAAGACAAGAGTTTCGGAGCCACTGGAACACTTCAGAGATAGAGATAAATTGCTTCAGAGTGATTATATTATTTCAGAGTTATAAACTCATAACCTTCAAAGTCAATCAATTGCTTCAAAGTCACAACCTCAGAATCTTCGAAGTCAGTTAAAGCACCTCGAATTCATGAAGTCACAAGCTTCAGAGTTACGTTAAGTACTTCAGAGTTGATAAGGTACTTTAGAGTTAACAGGAAACTCTTCAAAGAATACAACTTATCAGAGTCAGAAGAATTGCACTTCAGAGCCAAGTAAAATACTTTAGAGTCAAAGAAGCACTTAAAATTTTGGAGTTAGCTCCTTCAGAGTTACAAGATAAGTTCTTTGGAGTCAGATTATTCCATCCTAACCTAAGTCATTGCTATCGCACAGCTTCGGAGCCTCCAAAACATGTTTTCAGAGTATCCAAAGAGACAGTAACTTGTGTGAGCTGTACGGGAAATTTCATATCACTTAAAAGCTAGAAGGATCTAATATTGATTCATAAACTCCAAAACCTCACTAAAAATACAATGGTTATAAAAGTTAGAGGTTTCAATATGAAAGGAGTTCAGTAAGAATGAAGAAATCAAGGAGATCATTCTGAGAAATAGAAGAGAGCATTTACTAAGTCTTTAAGGCTTTTATTCCATGATTTCAACTCCACTATAGTTCATTCAAAGAAGCATTCAAAGTCATCCATTCAACCACTTCTAGACATTGAATCTTACTGTTCTTTATTATTATATTAACTGTATTTATTGCTTTTGAACTTTGTACAAAATAAGCTTGCTAGAGGCATTAATACTTGTACACATTTACTTCTGCAAATCTCTGCGAGTCAAGGACTTGCTTCTGTGTAGTGAAAGCAAGTAGGATACTTACTTAGTATTTGTATAAGTTAGTTGGTAAGTTTAAAAACCAACAAGTGTATTTGTTTGATCCGGAGGTTACTGATCAAAGAAGGTGTTAGTGGAACCTAAGTTTAGCAAAAAAGGCTTACTCAGAGAAGTAGAGTAGGAACCTAAGTGAAGGGTCGAACTACTATAAAAATACCAGTCTAAGTGCATTGTGTTATCAATCCTTTCCTTATCCTTGCATGTTAATCATTATCTATCCAAAAATTTTAAAGACTCAAATAACCCTCCCTCTCCCTCTTAAGTCACCATCTGAATGGGCCTAACAGTTTCTAATATAATTTCATTTGTATATGAATAAAATGCTAAAGTTTAGTTTAGAAAAACCTAAATCAAATGAATTCATGATATAAAACTGAAACAATAATTGAAACAGAAGTTAGAGACACTTACGAAAAATAAAAAATTCATATAAGAAGCAAACAGTTTAAGTAATGAATGATCCATTCAAAATGATGAATTGTATTCTATTTTGTTGAGTAGTCTAGATTCCCAATTGCATACTAATTTGTGATAAAAAAGGAATTACATTGTTTAAGTTGCTACACAAAGCTCACAACTATTTGATTTTGCTAATGAAAGAAAAAGTGCAGGAATTTCTCAAGTGTATCCAGAAAAAGCTTGAAATGAGCATATGGAAGAAGGAGAACAATGAGAAAATAAGATCATCTTCTCAATCTATAAACTTCAAGTTGAAGAAAGAAAATCAAGCATTGAAATGAAAAGTCAAGATTGGCATCATCATTTATGATCTCAAATGCAAAAATTGACAAAGGAAGTGACAAAAAAGATAAGTTTGCCAAACTTGATATATATTTTGATTGATAAGTACATTGAACATATACGTTTCACTTCTATAAATTCTTCATGTTCATGAAATGTCCATCTAACTACTTTGGATTTGAATGAATATGAATTCATTGTTTCTGAACTAAATCATTCTGGAAATTTAAATTGATATGTAAAATAACTAATCTTTAATATAATTATAGTCCTAAGGCATAGTCAAGATTGTTTGGGATACCTCATAGTCTAAGTTCTCAAATAGGCATTCCATGCCTAGCCATTCCTTCTATAATCATCACTAAGGCTTGAATTCCCAAGATTGGAATAACTAATAAAATAACTTAAATCTTTATGAATACTTAAAAGTTATGCTCATGTCATCAATCACAACACTTTATCCGTTATTCCTATTATTTATGAACATAATTTTTATAATAATGTTTGATTATATACTACTTGAAATCATACAATGAGGAAATTCAAATAATATGTGATAGTTTATTTCATCCCAAGCTGTTTTCTGCAATTTTTGCATCATCTAAGGAAGTTTTAGTATTTTGATCATAACTTTCTCTTATAAACTCAGAATTAAGTGATTCTTGATTCTTTGGATAGATAATTTAAATAGATACAACTTTTATGATTATTATGTTTACTAAATCAGCCTTTTTCTATGAGATGTTCAGCCTCAAAGTGATGTCGTTTTTATAGAGTGAAATTTCAAATCAAGTTTCAACTACTAGAGACAGCTTCTGTGTTCTAGCCATAACTTTCTCTTACAAAATTAGAATCATGTGATTATTAATGCATTACAAATATAATAACAAGGGCTATAACTTTTATGTTGAACACATTTTCCAAATCTAACTCAAGAAGTATTAGAATGTGCCTAAATTTGCTACCTTGCATTAATAAAATTCTTTGGTAATCAAATCTTATTTTGAATACTGAAATATGATTCTTGGATGATTTGTTCAATTGATAAGGTGCATAAGTAATGGTGTAAATAGATTTGAAAAACCACATAATGAGCATATAAGGAATTACAAAAGGCTTATGAATTTATAAAGATGATTGAAAGAGTATGGTCTGAGTGAGCATGAAAAGTGATATTTGTTTCAAATTGCCCCACTCTATTCAAGTTTCATATGAGATGCCTTACAAGTAGAAATAATGATTTTTCTTGCAAATATAATCTCAGATGAATTAAAGAAGTATTTTTCATAAAGCATCCTTAGATCAAGCACCAAAATTTAATTGCTTTTAAAGATCCAAAGTTTAGGTTAGAATAAATCAGCATTCCTGAAGATATATCTGAAAAGTTACTAATTTCTAAGCATGTGAATTCAAGAAACCTGAAAAAGCCTGAGAAATGTTCAATTCACATGTATATCATATGAAGGGGTGTTATGTAAAGATCTAAGAAATGTTGAGCATCTTTCTTTGGAGATTTGGAGTGCTTTTACTTCGTCTTCTAGTTTGCCTGTGATAAAAATGGACAAATTGTAGAGGTACAGATGAAGTTCTTTTCTCACTGTTCACTAGACGAGGTAGCCTTGTCTGTTAGTTACTTTGTTATAAGTTACAAATAACTCTTGATAGCATAGACAAGGTTTCTTCATAATAACTAATTGACTTCGTCTATTGATTTGTCTGTAGAGAGCTATAAATGAATCTGAAAGGCACAAACAGAGATTACCTTCATAGTTATATTTCTCAGTCTACCATCTTAAGAAAGGAACATAAGAAACTAAGGTTGTATAAAACATCACCTAATGATCACAATGATAGATATCCCAATCTGAATTAAGAAAAATTTAGTGTTGTCATCATTAAATAACATCAAGAAATTACAAACTAATGAGAAAAACAAACACAACAACTAAGATCATGCATTGTCATATAATAACTATTAATGACTGAAATGATGTATGTTTGTCATCTTATCTAATTAAAACTAAGATGTTTTCATTTTTGAAAAGATTCGGTAAAGTTTCTTATGCAATTTCTTTGTGAATTATGACTGTCAATTCAATGTCCTTTGTGTTTAAATGGGAATTATGATTTTGATGAATCCTTGAAATGATATATGAATTGATGCATGCTTGAAAATTGGTTACATATCTTCAAAACTTTAATTACAATTTGGATATTGCTTGATGGTTCAAATTATAATTCCTTGTAAGTGTACGAACATATTGCAATATAGTGGGCAATACAAGGGTCAATGCCATAGAGACCGACAACCTACTTAATTAATCTTAATTACAAAGTATATAACTAAATAGACTTGGAATAAGGTTTGATAAAATTTTAGAAACTTAATAAAATAAAAGTAAATAAATAGCTAAAGACAATGCAAAGAGATTAACAAGACGAAGAAGTCTAAGGATCCAATTTCATCACAAGATGATAACCCTTTACCAATGGAATGTTGGATTTAATACCTCACTTGGGTTCGTTCTTTCAAAAGTAAGATTATTACCATTAGGTATGAGGATTTAAATCAAGTACTTTGACTCATTCCAATTACTATGGTGTATAGCATAATTGAGGTGAAAACCTATTAAGTTCAAGAACATAAGAACCAAAATAGAATGGTTTAGCATATGGTGTGTATCTAAACCACTCTTTGATAAATAATTTAACTCATAATATTGGTGATCAAGTAATAAAATAAAATAAATTATTGCAAAGAACATCATGAATGAAACAAGATCATCTAAAATTAATAAATTCGAACAATCCATAACAAAGAGTATAAAAAAGGGCTACATCTTTACCTTAAAAAAAGGGATTTAGTTCATTAAAGAAAATAAAATAATTCCATGAGACAGGATGTCACGCCCCTGGCCTCCCACCGAGGTATTGTCCGCTTTGGGCCGCAGCCCGCACGGTTTTGTCCTCTGGGACTA
>JAYJMB010079776.1:0-22154 GCA_036873735.1 Pouteria campechiana
ATTAGGGCAAATGCGCAGATGGGCAGAGGAGTTGTATTTACCATATTTCATATATACGTATATATATATATATATATATATATCTGATTGCCTAATCCTCCAACCCACACCTACCTGATTTGCCAAATCGGGTGGGGTTAAACCCAATTTACATAAACCCCAACCTAAACTAACCCATTTTCTGGTTGGGTTAGTCAAGTTCAAGTTCAACCCAAATTGATTTACAACTCTACTTTTGAATTTGTTTGAACAATATAATATTGTGCATGTACAATGCTATAATGGGAATAATGTAGTGTATGTAGTGTATTACTGGAAAAAGAATGCACACACATTAGTTTTATAAAGGAAAAAAAAAGAAAATAACATAAATAATTATTTAAAGGAAAATGGTTCAAAAAGATCCATCACTTTGAAACTTTGTGAAATCATGAATTAATGTACGATGATAGCTTTCAAAGATAAGGATGCATGATCATATACTCATGAGTCTCATGATAAATGAAATAATTTTGAATGGTTAACAATAGCTCTTAAATAATCTTAATTTCGGCTTATTTAAGTATTTTTATATAATATTTATGTTATTAAATAGATAAATAGTGTTGAGTAAGATAATTAGATTAGATTTTAACTATCCAAAAAATAAAAAAATAAAGTTTCTTTTAAGATTTAAAATGAACAATTCTTGTGAATCATTTCTCTTATTTGAAGAGGTAGGATAATGATTAGTTTGAATACTCCTTTTTTATATGTAGTAAAGAGGATAAGCGATTGGAAAGCCATAAATAATGATTAATAAGAAAAAGATATCTAGTGTTCTAAATATATTATTTTAATTAATGTAAAGGAGAATGCTGTATAATAAAGGATTTAATAAAGTATGGAGTAGAACTACCCATCCTTCCACACCCATTGAAACAAACTTTGGTTATTATGGTGGACTCCATTAAGCATGATTATTTGCATCCTTCATAGCACATTCATCTGTTATAAAAGCTATCATCCTCATCCGCTCACTTTTTTCATATTATTAAGGATCTCTAACACAGAATATTCATTATCTAACTGTTACCAAGTCATGTCAGATTCTTATTCTAATGGAAAGGCTCTTTCAATTACAATGCGGTTCCATAAGACCCCAAAACCATTTCTTGAAAGGAAATTTTAAAAGAATTAGGGATGCATATTCTTCTGAAAACCTCCTCTAAATAGGAATCCTCATCCCATTTGCATACGGGTTATGTATATCTCTCATGCTCAACTATAAATAAACTAGGTATGCACTCTCTTAAGCAAGCTCTTTTTTTATTATTCACACCCCCTACTAAGATCCGTTATTGACTTGAGTGTTAGAGCGCTTGCACCAGAACTACCTTAAACACTCTTTGACATTGTTTCTGTCTTGTTCTTTTTATCCAGGATTATCTAGAGAGTGGGTTTGGGTGCGACCAAAATGTTGGTGCCATCTGTGAGAATGCATATATTCGATGTGCATTGTCTAAACCTATTTCTAGGATTTTTTGGACAACTTTCCCATGGCCACAATAGCAGCTACTCCTTCAGACTCAACAGCTATCAAAAGACCAACAGTGGATCCATCAACAATCCATACACACTCAAGGAGCCTAGTACTCAATTACTGGATCAACCAACTTGTTCTTCCCCTTGACTTTAGTAATTTTCAATATTAACAAAATACATTACAGTTAATATTTTTTGGACATAGTGATGATTCATCCACGACATGCTCATCCTCGTTGCCGCACTTGTATCAAATTTTGCAAATTCCAAATTAGGAGATGCATGTGTATCTGCTATAATACACCATCAAGCATGGATTACGGTGCACCATCTTCTTCAACCCCAACTGCCAGAAGCATCTTAGTTGCCACCGCCCTTCTTACCACTCATTATCCAATCGTTGGGTGATTGATCCATGTCATCTAATGGAACTACCTCTCCACACTAACACAGATAGTCTAATCCCCCAATCGGATTATTAACTTAAGCAACCACGCCCAAAATAAATAAATAAATAAATAATAATCTATTCTCCTCCACTACCAATGATTATAGGATGTCGTTCGTCATCTACATCCATGGTCACGCATCAACAATTGGTCATTGCCTTCTTTTGCATGCTGCTACTTCAGTGAAACCTATTACCGTTGAAACCTTTATTCACATCTTGCTACCTTGGCCACTTTGCATCATCAGCAGACATCAATCAATTTGCCAAATAGACCCAACCAATGGAACCACCACGATGTTCCACCCACCCTCAATCAATTGCACCATCTCCAGGTGGAGCAGCGCATGTCCCCTAGTGACGATACTCAAGAATTTATGGTCTATTGGTTGCTGGACAACATTTAAGCCATTGGCTTAACAATGCAAACCATAGAAAAATGGTAGAAATCTTTTGATATTAGCACTAGCGAGACTACCATGCATTCGTTATTGAAAGTAGGCACGTGCTATGCAAAAACCAGAAGAAGTAAGGTATAAACACCTTTTTATTAGTTATCCCAAGAGGTGCACCCATGCCTTATCTTATTGTCAGGTACAAACACCTTTTCCAAAAAGTAATTCATGTGCATTGATTATAATAACTCTTGTTCCTTGATCCAATAATACCATTGATTATGATACCATTGATTATAAACCGTTTGACGGTTCTGAATTAGTGGAACATAAGTCTATACAACAGCAGTCCGTTAAATATCCTCAACTTCTAAAAATGAATGATGATAGTTGCACCTAGTAAGTTTTCATTATTTTATTGGATGATGGTGTAGGAGCTAATAAGATACACTCCCACGCATATATTTGATTGTTAAATTTGTGGTTCAATACCAATTTTTCTAAATTACAAGACACCGCAAGAAGGTGCAACTGGTGTTCTTGAAATTACAAGATTCCATGAATTTTTTAAATTGCAGGCTGTCATGAAGGACAAATCCGATATTTCTAATATTGTAGGATGTCGCGAGAAGCAGATTCAATATTTCTAATATTGCGGGATACTATATTTCTAAAATTGTAATTAAACACCAGATACATGGAGATCGGAACCTTAACCTGAAATAAGAAAGAATTTTGGAAAATTAATCATGAAGACCAGAATCTAAACCTAAAATAGGAAGGGATTATGAGGAATTAATTATGAAGACCGAAACCTTAACCTAAAATAGGAAGGTATTCTAAACAACTAATCGTGAAGACCGAAACCTAAACTTAAAATATGAAAGGATTCTAAGGAACAAATCATGAATATCTAACACAATATATCTATTTTTCAACTGGTATTATGTCATGTCAAATTCCTATTCACTGAAAGTAAATCCTAAAAGAATTAGGGATGTGTATTCTTCTGGAATCTTTATCATATCTGCGTATGAATTGTGTATATCCTTGCGTAAGTATATCCCTCATACTCAACTATAAATACACTAGGTATGTACTCCCTTAAGCAAATTCTCTCTTTGTTATTCACACCTCTACTAAAATCCTTTGCTGCTTGAGCGTCAGAGCACCCATCACTCCTAGCACCATATGATGTTTTCTATGTCTAACAAGATCTTTATCCATAATTATCTAAAGAGCAGGTTTGAGTGCGACCCAAATATGCATAATATTTATTTAACTATGTTTATTTTTAATAATCCCACTTATTATTGTTACTTTTTTAAAACTCTTATCTCATATTATTAATCTAAAAAGTTATCTAATTTACCTTTATTTTTCTTACATCATTTTCACCTATATATCTTATTTGTTGGCAATATTTTCTTATCTCTCCGACTGACACAGGAATTAATGGATTAGTACGTTGAATGCTATATAAATAAGCAATGCTACATTTCGAGAGATGAAAAATGGGATATTAATTTTAATTTTGCTTTGTTTTACAATTAAGCCATTTGAGTTGTTGGCCAAAATAAAGGACGAAAGGCAATTCTAATCACAATCGATGATTTCTAATCACAACGCATGATATTGTATTAGAGGCCACACAAATTTGACCGTTCACATAGCTAAAGGGAAGGGACAGAGAAAAGCTTCCATCTTTAAATTCACAGCAACTCCAGTGCGGAAGAATCTCAAGGAGATAGAACCTTAATCTTTCTAAAACTTGGAATCTTACGAGGCAGACATTATCCATCCGCTTGTACCTTAAGATTCAATCTTACGCCATATTGCCAAAATTGACCGTACCGATCGGAAATCAGACCCTATAGTCGGTTCCAATGAATCAACAACTTTCTAATTTAAAAATTTGCATTATTGATATTCTATGCAATGAACGGATAAAGAGAGAGTTCTCTTTCAATAAACAAGATATACTTCCAAATCAAGATATGCAGTTAAATCTTTCGTGTTGATGCGGACGCTTGTGATTGATTCAACTTGCAGCATTCCGATTACGATGTGATTGCTCGAAAAAGACGCCGACTTGCTTTGCAGGTTTCTCTCATGGCATGGGGCCCAAGGAATATTTATAACCGACAAGCCGGCGAAGTAGCGTCTACGAAAAGAAAAGAAACGGCCAAAGAAGTAATACCAATAACGTAAAATTAGCCCTCGCATTTCGTTAAAACGATTATGAACATTTTAGTAAACATGGAACTCATCCAAGGTTGACCGGCAATTTGGACGGTCGCGATGTGAATACGATGGGTCAAAACGGAGAATAAAAGAGCAGATTGGATTTCCAAACCCGAGGATGAAAACCCGGGCACGGCGTCGCCAGGCATTCGATTTGACAATGGGCGATGCACTTTTCTCCGGTGGGTCACCACAGCGACCAAACGGATAAACATGGGAGTGCGCTGCGATTGACCTAGGACGCGTCAACCACACGTTAAAAACGCCCCACCAATTGGGAGATGGGAGAGAAACAAAGCAGCAGGGAGAAGCAGCAAGGTAAACGAGGGAGATGGATAGGGTATTTTCGGCGGAGGAGATTTCCGACCACTTCTGGCCGTCCCATGCATCATCAATGGCAGCGAGCGGCGACGGACTGAACGCGGCGATGAACCGAAGCTCCTCCGAGTGGGCGTTCCAGAGATTCCTACAAGAAGCATCTGCGTCAGAGAATCCATCTGCTGCAGCTCCTTCTCCTTCGCCTCCCCCACCAACTGCGGACGCTTCTTCGTCTTCGACTCCTGCATCGTCGTCGTCGTCTTCTGTCAGGAGCATTGATGCCCCTGCTGCTGCGACGGCGAACGCGGCGCTGCCTTCCGACTTCATGGAGTTGAAAGCTCCTCAGCCGTCCGGTGCCAGCGGCAACGTTCCGATCGATTCGGATGACTACCAGGCGATTCTCAAGCGCCGGCTCGATCTTGCCTGTGCGGCTGTTGCACTTTCCAGGGTATGTGGGCCATCTCAGATCTTGATGGATTGCGTTCTAGATGCGAGGGTAGCATATGTTGTTCGGGTGACCAGAAACTGCCTGGGGCCCATTGAGGTGCCTATCCGAGATCTGCACCGTACATCTGCTTTTCGAGGTTTAGCTAGGAAGCCATGAAAATTAGAGGATCGAAGGCTAAAGTGGGTCCCGTAGCGGAAGATTGATGGAAACGTTAACCTGTTTGCTCAAATATCGCATCCTGGACATGAGTCCTTCGAAGACAAGTCCAAGGATGCAACTATAGAAGTTGGATTCTTACAGCTTGGTTGTTGGTCCTTGGGGAGCTGAAAAACTACCTTTTTTACGGCTCAATCACCGTGAATTGTTTGTATGGTAGATATTCACATGACCGGTGACGGTTCTACTTAGTCCATTTCGGCATGCCATTATCCAAAAGTGAATAAATTCCAAGCGACATAGAATCAGATCAATAGAAGTAGGCCCACTAGCTTTATTTTTAGAATATTAAAAAATTGGGCTCACTTGTTCAATGAAAGTGGGCCTTGTGTGGAAAATATCCAGCTTGACATGGGTTGAAAAAAAGTTCCTGCATGAGGACTACAAAACCCATTTTAGATTCAAGCTACGTTCATCCCTATCCACAACTCACAAAAATATAACGTTGTCATCCACCTTATCTAATTTCTAACCATGTAGAAAGTTATACCATGGAGATGCTATTTACATAATCTTATTCATATCCTGTTGAGCATTGTGAAACTTGCAATACGTGACGCTGGGATTATGGAAGTTTCCTTTCCTCATTTTCAGGCATCTACTGTGAAACCTCAAGATTCAGCTCCATCAGCTGATAGTGGGTCGCATGCTTCGGATGCTTCACACTTGGGTTCTGAAGCTCCTGGTAAAGGTAAACATTCCGCATCTGCCTGGGTGGTCGCTTTTTCCTGCTTGATTTGGTCTTTAGGAAGGGAATTTGAAGAAGTCAGATGAATATTTCGAAGTAGAGTTTTGTTGATGTAGGCTATTTCTATGAAGCACAGTTAGGTTCTTTGGAGCATTTTGTATGATGAAGGACATGATGTTGGTATTAGGTAATTGCCTGAATATTGGACTTAGCTGGCCACTTGGTGCCCAGTCTGATACAGGCAAACCCCATGAATGACATTTCATATTGAATTATTGATGTTAACCATCAGGAACATGTTGCAAAAGGAAATATATGCATCAGGATCCTTTTTGTTTTCACACACACACACACACAAAAAAAAACTCAGTAGGTTTTTCGTCAGTTCTTCCTTCCCACTAAAAATAGTTTTTGCCCATTGCAAGACCATATATATAAATAAAATGCTGTTCTTTAAAAGCTTCCGCATCTCTTCTCCTGTTGATCATAGCCATAAACTCTTCTAAGACCCATTTTATGCTAGATAAAACTGAACAAATATATGTATGCATGCATAGGTGGAATGTGTCCATCTTTGCATCCATTATAAAATCCAAGTCACTGATAGGATTGTGTAATTTTATGGACAAAGCATATGCTTAGATATAAGGATGGTTTGGGTGCGGAGGATGCTTTTAAAGAAAGATTTTCATGGAAAGTTTTGGAAGAAAAATTGCATGGGCCCACTAGCGGGAGTGATGCTGGTACAATACCCACAATGTGGTTGATCACAAGTTATGACACAACCATTCATTAGATTCCAAATGCACAATATTTAGTTGATCATAAGTTGGGACTAATTAACCATTAAGATAGTCCATACTGACAATTTGAGCCAAATCACCTTGTGGCCTTGTTCATTGTCATTAAGAAATTCACCTTGTTAATCTCCTTCACAAGCCCCCATTTCCTGATGGTGCTCTTACAGAACATTGTCTTGTCTGGGCTGTGCAGTATGTTTTTAAGAAAAAATGCCTTCATGCATACATATTTGCTATGATTAATAATTGTCTGTTTTGAGTAATCTTCTTCTCCTTCTTATTCTTTTGTATCAAAATGCCAGCTGTTTATTTGGCTCTAGAATTCTGTTTCTATCACTCACAAATTCTAAGTGGGAACACTTGTGATTGGTTGTTTGTGCTTTATGATTGGCTGCCTGCTTGACATGAACTTCCAGGTTTGGAGCCTGCTCTTTAAAGGACAGCTCTTTACATTCAAATTATTTATGAAAGATAGTCTCTTACATTGTGGCCCCGTGCCATTGAATTTCTTCTGTTTTGTTTTATTCTCTTTATTTTCATTCTTTGACCTCCTTTAGCATGTTTGTGCACCTTAGTTGTTGTGAATTGCTATGCTAGCATTCCGGAATTGGTTCATCCACTCCTTTGCAATTAAGCCATGAAGTGCACCTTGGTTGTTACTTATGTAGTTGCTTTATATGACATGGAGTATGTTACATATTTGTCATTCCAGTCCTTTCACATTCCTATGCAGGACCTGGTTATGGTTTTCCTGCTAAGCAGAAAAATTCAGGAGTTCCAATTAAGCCAGCAACAAGTGGCTCATCTAGAGAACTATCAGAGGATGATGATGTGGAAGCAGAAACAGCCACAACTGAGAGTATGGATCCAGCTGACGTGAAGCGTGTGAGGAGGTAATCCTTCTTCTGGTTTTATTTATTTATTTTGAGGGCGATGTTGTGAAAAATGTGTTAGAACATGGCATGCACATGAATATGCAACTATAATTTTTATGCACTTGCTTCTGCATGTACAACAAGCTATCCTTTTAGTCATGGACATCTTGGATTTATGGATCTATTTGAATCCCTTTTCATTATGTGGGCTGGGGAATGGGCATCTCCTTGTCATCATCATCGTAAGCTATTTCCCACTGAAGTGGGTCAGCTACACGGATCAGCTGTATCATTCTTGTCAATTTTTTTCTATATTTTCAGCAATCTCAAGAACTTTAATATTTTTGCTAATGATCTCTAACCATATTCTTTTCGGCCTTACTTTTGCTTTCTTTTATTTTTTTTATTTGGATAAGCTCACTTTTAACTGTTGAAGTTTCTAATTTTTGTTGCACATGACTAAAGCACCTTAGTCTGCCTTTCTCATTTTATTACCTATTAAATTTATGTTTAAATTATCTTGAATTACTTCATTTTTAATTTTAATTTTATTTTACCACACATTCATGTCAATATCCTTATTCTGGCTACATTCGTCTTAAAAATATGTTGTTCTTTGTCTATCTAATACTCCATCCCATGAAGCATAGCCAGTATTGCAGCTACCTTATAAAAAAATTCTTTTAATTCAATTGTACTTAGTTATTGCATAAAACTCCTTAAGCATAATATCATTTTTTTCCACTTAGCTTGAATTCTATATGCAACATTCTAATCAATTTCTTCACTCTTTGGAACTATAATCTAATATATCGAACATGGTAATTTTGTGGTAGTATTAGCAATTTCAACTAACGTCCGTGTGGTAAGGAGAAAAAGAGAGTGGAAAACTTTTCCACCTCTTTCTCCCCCTTTTCCACCCCTTTTGATGTGATGTAACATTTAACTATTTAACAATACAATTTTCTCTCATTATTACCTTATTTTCAATCATTATTTTTCATTTTTTCATGCAAAAAGCTTATGTATTTTACCTTTATTCACTTTAATTTTAATTTTTATCCCCTATCATATAACATCATTTCCTCTTTTCTCCCTCACTTTTCCATATTCTTTTTTTCCCCACCTCCTTTCATTCTTCCAAATGGACCCTAACTAGTTTAATTTCCATTGTTGTTAAAAGTCGCATTTTAGGTATTTAGTTTTTGCTCATGCAGTTTAAACACCCTTAGATATTGAAGCATCTAGCAATTTCTCTAGTTTCACGTTTACAACTTTTCTTGTCTTGTCCATCAAAATTATGTCATTCACAAATAACATACACTATCGTACCTCTTCTCATAAATGTCAAGTAAGCTTATCCACACCCAAAGTAAATAGATAAAGGATTAGAGCTGAAACTTGATGTAAAGCTAAAGTGATTAGGAATTTACTTATTTGTCAACTTAGGGTTTTTATATTTGTTATAACTCCATAATGCATATTCTGCATACTATTTATATATCTACTAGTAATTTTTTCCTTTCACAACATTTACCATATTAATTCTTTAGGAACCTTGTCATCTGATTTTTTCATGTCAATAAAACCATATGAAGTTTCTATTTTCTTTATATATATATATATTTCTTCATTAATTATTTAAGTAAGAACATAATTTTAGTAGTTGATTTTCCTGATGTAAACACTAATTGATTTTTCGAAATGCTTTTTTCATGCCTGAAATTTTACACAATTACTCTTTCTTGAAGTTTTGTAGTGAAATTCATTAATCTTTTATTCTATGATAGTTAGCACAACTTTGTTGTCTCTTTAATTCTTGTAGGTTGGTACAAGAGTATTTTTCCTCCATTGATGTAGTAATTTTCTTTATTTATAATCTTATTAAATAGATTTGACAACCAATTTAAACTTATGTCTCCTATGCATTTTCAAACCTTGGATTGGTATGTCTGGTCCAAGAGCTGTTCTTATTTCATCTTTTTTAAGGCCTTTGTAACTTCAGCTATTATAATTCTATGAAAATAATTGATGTCTTTATTTTCTTTACATTTATCCATTCATCTAACTAATCTTATATTTTTTGATGGGTTATCTTTTAATTAATTATAAGAATATATTTTTTCAAAATTTTTTCCTTTAATTTCATCATCATTGGTCAAGATTCTTTGGTTATCGCATTTTAATACATCTAATGCAAGCTAAATCTTTGCCTTTCTGTTTCTTAAATTTGCATTTGAGCTCTGATACAGTGCGTTGCTTATTGGGAATGCTCTAGTATTTGAAGTTTAGAATGTCAATTCAGAATCCATGGTATAAAGTTGTGGCAAAAATATTGACATTGGCTGCCAACCTCATGTGCCAATCCTTTTAGTCAGGCTTGTGAACCAGCAATAGTAGAATAGGCACCTCCTTGTGTGTTTTAAATATTTCTAATTTCTTGAATATGTTGTATTTTTAGCTTGCAGTTGTATGGTGAATATTCTGGCAAAACTATTTATTTCCCGGCATGAACTAAGGAAAATGATTCTAATTGGTTTCATATTTTGCAAATGCAAGAATCTGGTGTTGCAATTTTAAGTAGTCTAAATGTTTTAGATTTCTTTCACTTCTTTTTGCAATGTTCGTGTTTTTCCCATATACAGTTTTATGTGGTCTAGGATGCTATCAAATCGAGAGTCTGCAAGGCGCTCTAGACGAAGAAAGCAAGCTCATTTGAGCGAACTGGAGGCTCAGGTTTGGCCTTCATCTTGTTTCTTATTGCATGCAGTGTATAATTACTTCTGAACCTTAGATATGTTTGTGTCGGCAAATTGAAGGTTGCACAATTGAGAGTTGAGAACTCCACCCTGCTGAAGCGTCTTGCTGACATTAGTCAGAAGTACAATGAATCTGCTGTGGACAACAGAATTCTCAAAGCAGATGTTGAAACTTTGCGAGCAAAGGTACCATCTGCTGCTTTGTGAGCATTGTGGTTCATTTTAATTGTTGAGACAAAGTGATTTTTTGTAATTGAATGCTACTTTCAGAGACCAGTATCCAACTATCCATGACTGTAATGTTATAATGCCAAAATCATGATTGAAATATAATTCACTTGACCAATGCAATTCCTTTTCTTTTAAAGAGATAATGGATAATTCTTAGCCTTCAACAGTAATTACAGCTTGGAGCATACAGAATTCCACATTGGCAGAAACAGGCAAATCTGGTGGCATTAGGGAGGATCTTGTTGGTGACAAAATTAAGATTTTAAAGACTTGAGAGTGTTGTCAGTTGTTTGAAGAGTTCCATGAATATGCAGCCTATCAGCATCTGCCTATTAACAAATTTTCTGGCCCACAAAGATTGTTATATTATAATTGTCATTTCTTCTGGATAATATGCTTAGTTTTAATCCATTGTTCTGATTCGCTATGAATATACTAATACCTTTTCTGGGTTTTCTCTCATTCATTGTTACTTTGGATGCTTTGTGCCACTACTGCTGTCTATATTAGTGAATTAAGTTTAAACCCTCAAAAGGGAATGCTAAAGAGGACAGGAAAAAGAAACCAATTTGGCAGCTAAAGAATTCCTGTTAATGTGCTTAAAAGAAATTGGCAGATGAATTTTTTCATGTGTTATGGCTGCATGACAGTCACATAGTTGTGTATAGTTGCTCCAAAACTGCTTGATATTTGTTATTCGGAATTGTAAAGTGTGAACTGATTATTGCATTGTTGTGTATGTTTTATGTGGCTTCTACATGCTGTTTCCAAAGACCATGCAGTCTTCTGAACAAGCATCTCATGCTGCATAGAGGGGTCTTTTGAATTTCTCATATCGATTAAGTTGTAGAGATCTGAATTCAGATGGCTGTCTTTTGCTATGTATATTGCTAAAGCTAGCATAATTGTGATTTTTAGGCCTAGTCAGTGTCTGAACATTAATATTCAACCATAATAATTTGGTGATTTCCTCTACTGAATTAACTATTGCGATCAATTGACCACAATGTCTAAATGCAACTGTTAATTTTGTCCATGTGTTTCTTTTTCCTTGCTTTATTGGAACATGAAAATTTTTCCGCTATTCATTTCTTTGCTAGTTAGGTATTGATCTATTTGACCATTGTCAGGTGAAGATGGCAGAAGATACTGTTAAGAGAGTGACAGGGATGAATTCTGTGCTTCCAGCCATGCCTGATGGATCATCCATGAGCATGACATTCTCCAGCAGCCCATCTGATTCAGGTGCTGATGCTGCTGTTCCTGTTCATGAGGTCCCAAAGCACTTTTTACAACCAGCCCATGAGCAGAGAATAAACTCCGCTGTTGCTGATATTCTTCCAGCCCCTGCAGTCGAGGACATTCATAATTTGGGAAACAAGATGGACAGAACAGTTCCCATGCATGGGATGGCCAGCTTAGAACATCTGCAGAAGCAGATTCGTGGTGGAAGGAGCCCATGTGGGGGGCCTGGTCAATGGGAAGGGGGGTGGGCCCCAGAAGCTAAACATGCAGCAGACAGCATCAATAAGCAAAACCAAGTGTGAAAATCTGCTGCTGCAGAGTAATCTGCGATTAGGTAATTTTTTCCAGCCTCGACATGCTTTGGATTTTTTATACTGATAGATTTCCTTTCACGAGAGCAACTGAACTGTGAGAAGCTGGTTACATGATTTGTCATTGCAGTTCACAGCTGCCAAGTTGAGCTGGTGGGACGAGTTGCAAAGCTACAAAGGATGCATATCATCAGAGGATGCCATGCCATTTACTGTGGTTGAATGTAGTCTTACTTGGAAATTTGTAAATGTTTGCTAGTCAAATATTTGATTATCTTGTTCCGGAAAAGACCGGCTTCGTAATCATTGGATTAAATTATCATTCTCGTAGGCAGTTCTCAGTGCTTAATTGAAACAACTTTCTTTCTTCTTTACACTGTTGCTTGAATGATTGGATTTGGTGGTATGCAATTTGGGTTAACCATTCAGGTTGGTAATTTGGGTTATTGAGAGCTTTTATATTAAATTACATTCAAGTGGATACTTTTTTTGTTAACCACAGCATGAAGATGAACAGAATAGTGCCAAAATCTATGCGATTTTTCATCAATCGACACAAAACTCCAAAAACTAGCGGTTTAAGAATGCCCAATTTAAAGTAATATAGTGGTCCATTCGACGCCAAAAAATAAAGATGCCTTTGCCGGGCGTCGAGTTGTGCGTTATTTTATCAATACCATATAGAAAATGCAGTTTAAAACTAAGGTACATAAATCTGCCCAATAGAAAACTTCAAGCGGGCGGCATCATAGCTTCATGAGCAGTATTTTGTTTTTAACTTGGCATGGTTTATGAGTCCTTTATGTAGGGTTGAAACGAAGTTTCACGGCAGATTTACGCCTCGAAGGACTGGCTAAGTAAACAACGATAAATGAATGGATTGAGAGCCTTTTATATTTGCCTATAGACCCACAGATGTTGAAGCCAGCCATTAGGCAGCCATTAGATCATTTAAATTATTTTAGTATAATGACAAAGAAACAAAAAGCATTGTATGCAAATGTAGGTTCTATTTGGATTCAAAGAGTGTATTGGTCATTCCCATTTTCTTGTGATATTATAATTATTTTTAATCATTCTAATTTTTCATATGTTTAGTCATTACCTTTACTTTTTTGTGCTATTCTAATATCATCCTTTGTTAAGCTGATATCATTTTGTATTTCAAATAAACTTTTCTAATTCACCCAATCATCAAATATCAAATGTACCCAATCCCAAAACACTCTTAGAAAAATACTTTGTTTTGCAAGTGATATAAATCAAATAGTCATTCTTTGAACTTTAATTATTCTTCTTTTTATGATTTATCTTTTAACATCCATGGCATGACTCATCAACATGAAATGCCTCAATGCTACGCAACAGTGCACAAGCACGTTGCTATGAATTTTATAGTTTGGAGCTTGGACTTAGCATGAGGGAGAATTTTTCCTGGAAATAGGTTGGCATGGCCAGTTTTGTGAACTTTTTAGGGATCGTTCGGATAGAAACATAGCAATAATTAGAAAAGCGAAAACAGAGAATGGTGTTAATAAGATAATATATAAAGATAATAAAAAAAAGACAAAATAATGCTGGAAAAAATAGGAAGGATTATGAAAAAGATAGTTTTGACTAAAAAAATAGATTAATAATAAAAAGATAGAATTAATTAAAGATTTACTTTTTATGAATAAATATTTATTTGGTGTAATGTTTACTACCACCTCTCTGTAGTGTTGGCCTGCACGGTCCAATATTCATTGCATAAAAATCTGAAAGGTTGCGGACTGCTGACATACCAAACGACTTAATTTCTTGTAAATTTGGAATCATCTATTCCAATAGCATTGAGAACGTTTGGATTCCAACGAGCGAGGGTGAGATACATGCAGCAGACTCAAACGACTTAATTTCTTGTAAATTTGGAATCATCTATTCCAATAGCATTGAGAACGTTTGGATTCCAACGAGCGAGAGTGAGATACATGCAGACTCTGAATGTGTATACGATTAAACCACTCGTCAGACTACCAAAACGACTCCTGGACGATGATTTAAATCTCAAGACGGAGTTGCGGACATGGCGACGGCTGCGAGGAGCGTGTGGATAGCTCCGTACGGACTCTCCCCCCACCGTCGTTTTCCTCCCTTCTTCAACCCTTCTCTCCGCCCAATTCCTGTAGATGCCTGCTTCCCATTCGTGTTAGTGAATCTCCCTCTTCTCTCTCCATGTCATGAGAATTCATATGGTTTTTCGTTGCTTGTTTCCAGTAGAACAGGTTAAAAACAAGCGAAACGGATGATTGGTTTTTGATCGCAAATTATGAGGAGTTTTTTGAAATTTGTGTTGGATCGTGTCTTTATTGGAAATGCGATTACCATCAGTTGAAGTTGAGATGGTCTTGTTGGGTTAAACGGTCGAAATGTTAAACTATATGGATTTCTGTCGGATGGGAAGCCGGAAAGTTCCACTTTCGACGTCTGACATGGATTGAGTTTTATGTGCAATGTGGTTGTCTATATTTGAAGTGGGAATCGACTTTGAGCTAAATACAAGAGATGTTTGGCTTTGTCATGGTTTTCTGATCATTAGAGGCTGGGAAGATTTATTTTGATATTTGACTTGAGTTCCTTAGGATATGAGGTCGTGAATGTTGCCCTTGAAAAAGGTGATGTATATTGTGGTAGAGAACATCATGATACGTGAACTTGCATTAGAATATTGACCACAAAGGAAGGAGGCAGTGTAACTAACTAACGAATACTGAAATTGCTTTAATTTGACAGTTGATCACTTCCAGACAAAATGAAAGGCACACCTTATTTTGTAGTTTATACTGCCTTTTGACTGTGGTTTTCCATCAAGAGTCCCACTAAGGCCTTTGATGAACCAATTAGGCCTCAGGAAGTCGGCTTTGTTGTTTGGCATGAAAGATGTCGTAAGTAGGATATGAATCTTGACTGTGATTTTGCTGTGGAGAGGCCTAGGAGATATGTATTTGGGCATGTCCCAATAAGTGCTTTTACCTATGTGAAGTCCTATAGGATGTTCTTGAAGAAGCCCACAGGGGATTTATTTAAATGCAAAGTCTGGGTCTTCCACTTTGGTTTGATCATATCCACATGGTTTATCAGCTAAGGACATGGATAGAACCACCTCTATGGATTGTGTAGTGGGCTCAAGTTGATTGTTGGGTTAGAAGTTTGAAATTTGATATGTGGTGGACACCATTATATAGGCCATATTTATACACTTTGATAGTGTAGTTCCTGTGAAACAGCCCTAAAATATTTGATGTTGACAAAAAATATGAGGTTAGTGGTGAACAAAAAAAAAAAAAAGGTCACTGTTTGTCATTTGTGTTCTCAATCCTACCTGAAATGCTCAAAGAAAAAAGTTACTATCACTTTGTGGGTGGTTGAAATCTGCCCTAATTTTTCATTATATATTTGTCATTATAATTTGCGGTCACACTATCTCATAAATACTCTGCTCTTACTTTTTTAGGTATATAATGATGCATCAATGTCACTAAAAAGTCCATTAACAAAGCAAGAGTATAATCTTAACCGAATTCTGTACCTCAATGTTACAGAATTAATCAGAAGTTCTTAAATTTTCCAACGATGGAAGTGTCTGTCACTAGCTCTTCAAAGAAAATGCCAAAGGGGATTGATGCAACAACTGAGGATGAGTATGTTTCACAGTCTAAACTGCTTCAAGAGTTCACCAACTTCTCTAGCTTTGACAAGGCATGGGTTTTTAAGTCTGACAAGGGTATGGCATTTTAACTTTATTTGCTTGAGAATCAATTGCTCTTTTCATCTCTCTTTCTTGTTTACTTTTATGTTTGAATCAACAGTTTTGTTGGCGATTGGGTTTTAATTTCATTTTGTTGTCCTTTGAAACTGTTGTGAGACTCTCTTGTTGAGAATTTCTTGTGGCAGGAAACAGCTCACCGGCAATGTTTTCTATTAGCCAGCCTAATCTCATAGGAAACAAAAGGAAGAAGCACATCCTATCCTCTTATATTTCAAAGGGAAGTGTTCATTCTGTAAACTTTGATTGGACTCCATTTCCTGTTGAAATGACTGGTGTGTCTGCAATTGTTCCATCACCTTCGGGTTTGAAGCTCTTTGTTGTTAGGAATGGTGAAAACGGATCCCTGACGCAGTTTGAAATATGGGGCCCATCTCAGTTGCTAAAGGAAATACACATACCCCAATCTGTTCATGGCCAAGTATATGCAGATGAATGGTAATGCATGAACTCTATTTAAACTTTATTGTTTGGCCATATTGCATGCTTTATAACTGAAGTATTTGACATTTGGTGCTATGAGATCTAATGCTGGATTTGTTAGGGTGCATATTATTCTTGGTTGAATCTGCTGCAAATGTTACAGGTTTGAGGGTATCTCTTGGAACCTTGATGAAACACTAGTTGCTTATGTTGCGGAGGAGCCACCTGCAACTAAGTCTACATTCGATGATTTGGGCTACAAGAAGGGAGCTTCCACTTCCAGTGATAAAGACTTTGGAAGCTGGAAGGGTCAGGGAGATTGGGAGGAGGACTGGGGGGAGACCTACTCAGGGAAAAGGCAGCCTGCTCTCTTTGTCGTCAATATTAAGAGGTTGGATTTTTACTTGCAAATTATACCTCTATTTTGGCTAGGAGAATCTCAGTTGCAAGAACTTCAATCTTTGTTCAATTTTTTATTTGCACAGTGGAGATGTACGGGCTGTAGAAGGAATTGATAAATCATTAAGTGTTGGACAAGTTGTTTGGTCGCCTGCATCTTCTGAAGATGTGCAGAAATATTTGATTTTTGTTGGGTGGACTGGAGAAAATGGCCCACAAAAGGTTTTAAGGAAGCTTGGGATAAAGTATTGCTACAATAGGCCATGTGCCTTGTATGCAATCAGGGATCCTTTTCAGGAACTGTAAGTCCTTGAAACTTAGTCCATTTCAGTTATTATTTTACATTAAATGTTGATGTTCACTGATAAGTTTTCCCATGCAAAATATAATTTTGAAGGTTGTTTTGGAATTTGTATAAGTCCTGATTTTCTCAAATTTATTTATCTGAAACAATTTGAATCAGTAAAATGTTTTATTTATCCATACTAGCCCTTGCATTAATAGATGGATGGCTACAATGTGCTTCAAGATAGATGTTCCATATTGAATTTTTTTCTTTTTATTTTCCAGCAATAACACTACTGAAGATCTAGCAGCAGCGGTGAATCTTACTCCTGGCATTTCTAGTGCTTTCTTTCCACGGTTCAGGTATTTTATATTGCTCCAAATATTTTAACTTTCTGCCATATTTCGTGTGTTACACATATGCAAGTTTTTTCACACTGGCAAGTAATTTTCTGGGCACAAATGCTATCATTATCAATTTTGGAAAAACAAAAAAAAACTTCTCTGCAACAAAATCCTCAGGGCAGATCAGAATCTTAAACAGCTATCAATAACATTTCTTTATGTCTATGAAAAGGTGTGTATTTTTTTGACTAAGTATTTGCATACCCATTTAACTCTGCTTTTTCCATATTAAAACTTATCTTTTTCATCATTAACTCTGTCTTTGCCACAAGAACGCCTATCTATTTTTGTCTCTGTCTATTACTTAGCTGTCATCTTTTTACTCTTGCTGTCATCATCTCACTCATTCAGAAAGTAAAATTTCCTTTCACATTATCCAGACAGGTCCTAAAAGTGATTCCTTGAGCTATCTTTTCTTTCTTAAACCATTATGCTGTATAAAAGATATTTTCGTACTTCTTTCTTTTCAGTTGCCTTTTCCTATTTGCAAGCCATTGTTTCACTTCCTTATATCTTTATAACTGAAGAAACATGTTTCTTTTAACCCCTTTACATTTTGAGAAATGCACAGTTGTCAAAAGTAATCAGATAATTCTCTCTGAGATTGCTGATATTGGAAAGAATCATTGTGGCCTCAGTCCAGATGGAAAGATCCTGCTGTTTTTATCTGCAAAAAGTGCTGTCGATAGTGGAGCACATTGTGCGACAAATTCACTTCATAGAATAGATTGGGTAGCAGATGGAAAACCATGTCCATCTACAGTGATTGTTGATGTGGTAAGCTGATATTTCTGTTAGCTACAAAAATTCAGTAGGAATTGTCAGGGTTGACTGTGTATAATACTCCATGGAAGTGTTTAATTTGGTGCACTAAATGCATAATTGATGCATGATATTTGTTTTTGAGTCTTACAATATTTTCTATTCTTTAGTCGCACTGAAAATACATAGAAAAATAAGGGCATAAAGTTGTGTGGTTTTAATTTTGTTGACGTGGAGAACTGTTGATTGCACTGGCAAATTAACATGATGGTACTCTTTTGCCTATGATATCTCTATTTGTTTTCTTTTTAAAACTTTTTCTTTTTATTTTAATATTAGCTCTTGTTTTTGGGCTAAGGAATTGGATTAGAGCAGATTAATGCACTTAGATGCCTTAGATGGAATCATCCCCATTTTGTTAATTGTTTTCTTGCGGTTGGAGATTTGGTTTTGTCAACTGTTTGATTTGCAAAGAAGAAATTACTTGTTGGATCATAAACTGAGATTTTATCCTTCTTTTTGTTGCTTTCTAAAATGCTTGATGTGCTACATATCTTAGAGTTGTCCTCATTTGGCAATTGGCTTGCCTTTGCATATTTTTGTTATGTTAGTATGATTTCTCTTGAGAACAGATCCAAGCAAGGCTGCAAGGATCAAGACAAAGCAACATACTTGAAATGCAATAGGAGTGCAGAAGATTCAATGTCTCCTTGATTCATTTATTTTTCCTTTTAATCAATGATTCTCTTTTCGGAGATGTAATTAAGAATTGTTTTGCGAGTTGGATGTATGAACAATGTAATCTTCTTATGAGTTAAATTTTGATTAATGAGATGAGATGAATTAACTATTTATTCAATTTATTTGCTAAACAAAATAACAAGAAGCATGTTTGTTTTTGCCATATTATATTTTTAAAACATGTCAATCAACCAATATATGCTTTTGTTATAGTTATTGCAAGGACCAAATTCAATGCTTATAATTGTAGAGTTTAGAAAGTTCATAATGCTCATGTGATAGTCATCATGCTATGAAGTTTGTTTGTGCATCATTTTGTAGGTCCCAGTTGTGATGTGCCCTGAGGAGGGTTGCTTCCCCGGGCTTTACTGTTCAGGCTTCCTCAATGAACCATGGCTATCTGATGGACGTACAATTGTTACGTCTTCAAATTGGGGTAGCATTCAAGTAATACTAGCAATAGATGTGTTGAGGTAATTATCACGCCTTCCAGTATGGTGAACTGACCTGTTAAGTCTTGTTCCTACTGTTGGAACTGACTGCATGTTTCTATAGTGGAAAGATATCCCGAATCACTCCCACTCTCTCGATGCATTCATGGGATATACTTGCTGTGGATGGTGATGATATTCTTGCTGGTAAACTTTAATGCAGATCTACTGGAAAGAATCAATTGAAATGTTTGAATGTTGAATCTGACTGACTTTTATTTTTCAAGTCTCTAGCAGCCCTATCGACCCTCCTCAGATCAAGTATGGACGTTTTCTTAATGAGAAGGATGAGACTGTTGCAAGTATTGCATGGAACTGGATGGATGTCTCAGGTCCTTCATCAAGTTACCCTGAAAAGGTTGATTCTAAAAGTTACCCTGAGACTATAGTAGTTTTCTGTGTTGTATGCTTTAGGTCTTATTATGTAATTTGGAATTAGTTGTCAAGAAAATCTTCTCTACATTGAACCTTATATACAAAACTGGGCCATTCATGTGCCTGATGACATAGGATATTTTTGTTATTTGAAAGGGATCTGGTGGGCCCAAAGCGAAAATATCTTACATTTAGAAAGAGTTGGGGGTGTTACAAATGGTATCAGAGCCACTTTCTGGCCGCTATCATGTGAGGTGATTTGGTAGGCTCACATTAGATTTGTGGTGAAAGAGATTCTAGGATATGTTGGTAATACTTAAGTGATTATAGGGCGCTTTTTGGACTAAAGAGTTTGCCCAAGGGAACAAAACCATGCAGGCTCTTGGTGCATGGAGATTTGGTGAGCCCAAAGCAGACAATACTACAAATTGGCTATAGTTGGGGGTGTTACAAGATCTAATGCTAGCCTTTCATCATCGTCAGTGGACCTGTTGAATTCTACAAGTTTGTCCATATGGTTCTGTGTCTATATTCATTCAGAATGAAATAGATAAGTATGTTTTATAATTAAATCAGGCCTGTCCAACAAGCTGACCTGATTAATCATGAAAAACACCTGGACAATGATAATAGGATATAGTCAATGACATTCTACACTTTCTTATTTAAATTTCTATTGATACAGCTCATGATCCTTATTTATTACTATCTGTAATAGGTCAAATCTTTGCTGTCATCACTTGAATTGAGTATAATGAAGATTCCAATCAGAGATGCTTCTGAAAACCAGAGTAAAGGTGGTATACTCTATTTTTTTTTTGATGAGAAGATTGGATCTTATCTTCAGAATGAGTTATAATTAGTTATGATATATATGTCAATTTTCTGTAGTGATGACCTTCATCATTTAGCAACAAGAAATGGTGTGAATTTGAGGCTTGAGATTGGTGATAACCTTCATACTTCTTCATTGCAGGTGCTGAAAAACCATTTGAAGCTATCTTTGTATCTCATTTGCAGTCTCTTACCAAAGATAATAAGGGCCCTCATCCACTTATTGTAATGCTTCATGGTGGGCCACATTCAGTCACATCAGCAAGTTATTCCAAGTCTCTGGCATATCTTGCTTGCTTAGGTTACAACTTGCTTATGGTAAATTATAGGTGAGGCATTATTTCTGCTCTTGCTCTTTCATCTTCCTTCGGGATTAATGACAAGGCTTTATTGAAGGTGGAACCTGTTCCATAGAAGTTTTTCTCCAGCGTTAAGAGTTTGGTTCACATCATCCCAGTGCAATCAAAGCCAACGGATTGTGCCTGCCTTATGCATTTGTGGAAAGTCATTCAGCTTATACTAATATCTAAAACTATTTCTACTCTCTGATTATCTCCTGTGCCTTCTCATTAGTGGCCCACTATCATGCTAGACATTCACTGAAGTCTTTTGTGCATGGATCATTTGGTCATTGGGAATGAAAGCCAAACACCAAAGAAAGGGAAGGTAAGAATAAAAGAATGCAGTAATAATAAAATAATGGGCTGCTATTGCCTGATTTTGCAAAAGGGGCAAACCAATCAAACCAAATACTCAAGACTGGTCAACACAAGCAATGTGAAATATCCGCAAAATGTGACATTGGATGAAGATGCAGAATAAAAAATGGACCCCACATCCTACCAGTTGGTGTGATGCATAGGATTCTGTGCCCCAAATGCATGTAAGTGAAGAGCTCTGCCACATGCCCCTTGCACCAAACTCTGCTCACTATCTGGCAATCTGGGCCAACGAAAAATCTAGGCATCATGCTTTGGTGAAGAACAGTATCTTAATTAAGCCATACGGATAGAAAAATCATTGTATTCAATGCTTTAAATTAAAAGGCAAAGCCCCCTTCAGAGAGAGAGAGAGAGAGAGAGAGAGAGAGAGAGAGAGAGAGAGAGAGAGAGAGAGAGAGAGAGAGAGAGAG
>JAYJMB010079787.1:0-22154 GCA_036873735.1 Pouteria campechiana
CCATGTCCATGATCAAAGGTTTGATGGTGAAGTCATTGAATAGGAAGAAAATAGATGTTGGAATGAGGAGGAAAAGGGAAATAGAGAGGAAGAGACTTCGATTTCTGAAAGGGAGTTTGAAGGATTCTCTTAGAACTCCGAAAATACCCAAGGGCTTGGAAAGGGAGTCCATCTCTTTGGACATGGATTTCAGGGATGAATTGTGTTGTATCTGGCCACGAGAGAACTTGGCATATATAGTCTATTATTTCTTGCCCATCACTCTACATTGTTTATTACGATTTTCATTGCTTTGACTATGTATTTATTTAGGTAGATAATCAACCTGACGATGAATATGATTATTGAAAATTTAAAGTTAGAATGGATTTTGAATGCTGCAATTTTTGAGGCCGGCCTCTAGACATTGTCAACAAAACCTTGCAGAGTCTAAAGTTTACTAGCATCGATAGGCTTTACAATTAGTAGATCTTAGTTTCTTTTATGATTACCTAAAATCTATAAGTTAAAATTACATTAAGTTTAGATGGCGTCCTAAATTTTGGGCTGAATCATAGAACCACTAATATATAATAGATCAATGTTATCAGAACAAGATTGATGGTCGGTTAGGCATCCGGTTCATAATCCAACTGGCTAGTTCAACAGGAAGAACCTTTTTTTTTTTAAAGAAATTACAAAAAATAATACAACGTGATTTTTAAGAAATTAAACCATAGGTGTTAATACAAGTATTGGATATTTTGTCTTAATACTATATTACTTTAATTTATCCTTTTATTTTATTAAAAATATTAAAATTAATTTTTTTATTGGACCGAACTTGACTAGACCGGACTAGGTTTGTGGTCAAACTGGTTCGCCGGGCCTGTCCGTCCGATCCTGATAATATTGGAATAGATAATGGGTATTTATTTAGTGTACCTTGTACACCATGTAACCAATTCTTTTTTATTTTTATTTTTATAAACTATGATATTTTGTTAAGATCCAATGCAACCATCATGTTTAGTAAGATTTATTTAGTCAAACTATTGAAGATTTTTTAATTAGAAATTCATATAGGCCTAAACATTTATAGACATTCTCGTGAGTTTCTATTTATTGGGATCCATCGAGATTTTTAATAAAGATAATTTTTTGAATAATAAAAATTTGTACGAGAATAAGTAGGATGGTCAATTTTGATCTTACCAGAATATGATATTTTGTTAAAAGCGAAGAGAATAAAAAGGACTACTGGGATACACCGAAATAAATACCCACATATATATATATATATATATATAAAATAATCCAGGTTTACTTAATTATGTTCATAAAATCGCACACCTGAATTGGTAGCTCTGGGTTTGTAGATGTGGGTCAATCTTTTATTGATCTACACTGTAGATTCTAGAGCTAAATTGCAACCGTGTAATTCATTAATTAGCCCATGACAAGATTGTAAAGTTTGGGTTTACACGGATTGGACGTGAAACTTTGTAAATATTTCTATATATTTCTAGGTCAAACACTCATTGAACTTTTCCAATCTTAATAAATTATATGCAAAGGCTTGCCAGAGAGATCCTATCATATCAACGGCTCGGATCACTAAAACATGGTTCCAAGCATGTAGATGTCCTTCCCTTTCGTGTCCTCAATTCCTTTGGACCGAGTCACCGTCTGGTTATTCAACGCTACGTTATAAATAGCAGAATGTATAATTATAAACGGAAATATTTGCTTTATATATATCTATATATAATGTAAAGTTTCGAGCATGACACACTGTAATGGTACATGTGCCAGTCGTCAAGTGAATTTGCTAGTAGCATTTTGTTTGGACTCATCCTGATGATTATATGAATTCTGGTTCAACCATTTTCACTCTCTGGTTAACTAGAAACTCAATAGATCATCTGAATTGATGACTTATTTTGATCCTAAAATTAAAATCATTGAATTTCGATTCATTAAAAATATTTTATTATAAAAAAGTCATATATTTCTAATTAAATATCTATTTTTTACAATATTCATCCCACTTAAAATATTAATTATATAAGAGTTTATAATATTTCAACACCTAAGAAAGAGGGTTGATTGAGGAACCCGTCCAAGTGGGTCCCATTTGGATGATTTGATAGAATCAAATCAATTTATTTTATTTATTATAATGTATTTATTTAGGAACATAGTAATTTTAAAAAAACATGAATAAATGGGCTGCTAAATTAGTAACCATTTTAGAGCGAATATAAATGTATTAAAATTCTTATCTCATGTAAATAAAAATAAATGGTTTAGATTTACTTAAATCATCCAAATGAAGCCCACTCTTAACGATTTCTCAAAAGCTCAGCCCTCATATATATACTTTTTAAAAATTTACAGCCTATATGGACTTCAATTGAAATTGTTAAATTTGATTTTATATAGTCATCAAATTGGTTAAATCAGAAAATCAGGTCGATCAATAGTAGAAAAAACAAAATGAAGAAAGATGCTTTTACTTTTGAAATTATTTTAGGATCACAGGTAACGTGTATCATTTTACGTGAATCATCTAAAATATGTATTTTAATTAACTAAATGCATAATTAAATCTTTACGTACACAATGTTGGGTAATATGATTTATATGATAACTATTTTAATTTTTATTAATTTCTTTTACTTTGGTCCATCTAATGATCTGATTTGGATGATTTTTGATACAAAAGGAATATACCAGGTCTAAAACCTGTTGGAGGTTTGGTGGACCTATACCGATATGGTGACAGCATCCAATTTTTCCACACGGAGTGACCTGTAAGCTAAGTTTAGAGACGAATCCGCGTCCTGTGACCGATAAGATAACTCCGTTGGGCACGGTTTACTCGGTCGACGCTGGCCGATACTCTGACTTCGCGTCAGAAAATACAAAATCTCACATCCAAGATACAAATCCGGTTTATCAGAAGACTGGAATCATTCGATTAACTCTTGTGCGAATGTGGACAATTCAAGAGAAATTGGTCACTTTCCACGCTGCTTTAAAAAAAAAAAAAAACAGACTTTGCCATGACTTCGCCGCGGGGCAGGTGGAATGACACATGCGGCTATTGTTTTATGCAAATGTACTCATCAGCACTAAGCGTCGCATATCACATCTCGAATTAAAACTCTCCAAATGGCTGAGGAGAATCCCATAAAGCAAACTTTGTTTATCGGAAATTAAAAAAATTTTAATCTAATTTTTTTTCTTTTTTCTCTTGTATGTAAAGTATATGTACCTTAATTAATATCCCTACTTCTTTAATATCGTTGCACATATCGTACACAAAAAATAAAAAATTTACTTGTTAGCCTTATAATTGTTTTATTATCCATTTTCAATGAAAAATTTTAATTTCTCACACGGTCCAAGCAGGACAAACAAGAAGAGGGTGAAACAGTTACGTATTTCGTGGGTTTGGGGATTGCCGCTCGAGTTTCCAATGGAAGCAGACAACGACACAAGATCAACAACGAAATGCGAAACAATGGAGTTAAGAATTTTCAGAGAAAACAATGTCGGGGATAAGACCGTTTAGCAATGGGGCCACGGTAATATTTGATTAATAAAAGGTGATGCTTGCTACACCACGGAGGTGTACGCTAATCGATGCTAGGTTGAATCAATGGAATTTAGATAAAGCTACGAATGCATGGCCAAAACACAGAGACATCGCTAGGATTTTTGTTAAATAGGAGCAGCTTGTTTAGGGGTGTTTCTTTTGGGTTTTGTTGTGTTTGTAATACACGGAATAAAATCTATATTTTATTTATCTAGATTGTAGGTTTGATGACGATCCTTAAATATATATCTAAAGAGAAAAATATTTGATTAAAAGAAAAAAAATAGATGTATTAAGAAGTATTAAAGACTGTGATATTTGTTGTTACCCTATTAAAGATCAAAACCAAGTGATTCATGTCGTATAAGCCCATAAGAGATCAAAAGCTAGGTGATCTTTTTTGTTTAAGCTTATGAGAAATCAAAAGCCAGGTGAAGAAATATTAAAAATCTATAACTTTTGTCATCGTCTTGTAAAGGATTAAAAGTAAGGTTGTCTATGCTATATATTTAAGTGTATGAAAGAGTAAAAGTTGTATTATGATGCTCAATCATGAAACACTAGGATAAAAAAGGTCAAGTTGATTGAGTTGTTTCTGCTGTTGAGAAATAAAAGACTAATTATGATTTACTATTTTTATAACCATGAGAAGCTTAAAATCAACAGGTGACATATGAGTCATAGACTTTTATTTGATTAGCTTTTTCTATGAGTAGCTTAGGAAGAGCGGCTGAGGGCCATTGAGTTAGCTTAGTAATGTTTTTGGATTACAGTCTGTTTGAGTCATTCCTAAACGGAATGCTCATGTGGCTCTTGAGAAAATACCGCTTTGAATCCTGTAAAACTAGAACAAAAGGTCAGAGGACGCCGGGAGTGTTTCCGGCGTGAACACTCCGATACTCAAGTCAATAAATGAGACTTTTTTTTAGAGATGATGAGATAATAGCAAGAGCTTATCTTTTCGAGGTCCATACTTTAGTGTATTTATAGTTGAGCGTGGGTGCGTAGCCGGGATGCATAGATAGCCTATAAGCAAGTGAGATGAGAATTATCGTCTAGAGAAAGATTCCAGAAGGATACGCATCATGTATCCTAGTCTCATAGGACTGCATAGTAGCTGAAAAATGTATTCTATTAAAGTTGAAATTTAATGTGACGTGGCGCTAGTTGGATAATTGAGTATTTATGTTAGAGTTCTTTAACACATTCTTTATTCATCAGCTTTTATTTCTCCCCATTTTTATTATAATTAAGAAAAGCGCAAGGGAAAAAAAAGCAGCTATCGTGTTGACTTAGCAAGCTTTTTGAGTTACATTCTTTGTTCATTGGCTCTTTTATGACCACTAGAAGCTTAAAAGGAGCAGTTAATAATAGTGTCATTGGGTTGGCTTAATAAGTTATCTATGATGCATTCTTTTATGAATTAACTCTCTTTATAACTGTGAAAAGCTTAAAAAGACTGAGTGATGTGCATGTCACTAGAGAGTTTATTTTTTATTAGATCCCTATGCAATATGCAACCATGAGAAGGTTAGGAAGATCATCCTACTCTTGTTGAGTAAGTTATTGAGTGGGTCACTAAATGAACTTGATATATCAATGCAATTGCTGCAGATTGGACAGGTTTCGTAGTGCTTGCAGTCTTATTTTCTTGTGTTCCACTGTAGGTACACAAAATTTTGCACGTCAGTGCTATTGTTTATTAAAAACTATATGTCTGAGTAATAGATGACTTTGGTGAATTATACGTCTAAGTAATAGATGACTTTGATTTAGAGAAGCTCGAGATTTGATGAGGTTAGATCGTTGGTATTATAAAACGTAATTCTTTGTTCAATCCTAGAACTCTTATTGACGGATTTAGTAACAGTTCGTCCAATGGTGCTAGTTACCGATATTCTGCAAATGGACAACTTAGATAGACAGATCATTGCAAATTTGATGATTTTTGGCTCGATCAACTAGTTTCATCTTCCAATAATGAAAACTTCTTGATCTAATTCATCAAGATGGTGTAGATTAACATACTTTAGAGTGTTGATGGCTCAGATCGATAAATCTAGTAAGTCATTCTTCTGATTAACCAAGCCATTTGTAGCATTGTAAGTGGTAAACTTTATATTTGATACGCCATGTGGTGCTCATCATTATGATTTGTATGATGGATGGCTTATATTGTTTCATTTGATAGGTATTGCTATCGATTAAGCTATCTTGTAACTTTGTGAGTCGTGAAGTTTAGATCAAATGCATCTATGTGACACTTATCATCAGAATATGTGTAGCTAGTGGGTGACTTTGATTAGGTTCGGTTGGAGCAAATGTCTTTGTATTGGATGATTTGTGGTCATGAAAGTTTCCATTTTGTGATTTGATCTGTCCACATGTAGTTAGTTATCAAGTACTGTAAAATCGATAGATCGGATCAGAGCTAATCCAAGCAAATCGCCTTGGATCAAATGCAGATCTATTTCGATCCATCACTTCTTACTGTGAAAGATGATGGATATGATAATTTGATCCATCCAAGTCAGTAGTAACCTATGCGTGGGGTGTTAATTGGTCAAGTCGAGATAGATATATCTAGTTTATTACATATTTAGTTGAACATGATCTCGATCATCTAATTAGTGTCCTAAATATATGGAATTAGATGTCTAGAACTAGCTTGGCTAGGTCAGATTGTCAAGGATATGGTGTTTAACAAACTTAATCAACCAAAAATGTGAGAAATATATGGTGTATGGTCTAGATCATTTACATCTAGCGGGCCATCTAAGGAGAATGGAAAATCCTATATCATGAATTTGGAAAGGAAGAAACACTTTATCCATCACAAGATCGAGATGAGTGGCTTAGATGCACAAGGGTATTTTTAGAAAAAAAAACACACCAAAGTCTGTGTGATCAAACCCAGTCAAATTCATTAAATCCAATTAAATTCCATCAAGTCCATCAAATCAGACCAAAGCCCCATATTTAAACCCATAAAATCCATCAAAGTCTATAAAAGAAACTTGACCATTAAACTTATCAAATTCTATCAAAGCCCTATGCTTAAACAATAGTTTGGCAACCTATTGTTAAAATCCAATGAAGCCAGTCAAAATACTTCAAATCTGACAATCAAACAATATCAAAGCTACTCAAATTTTATCGAAGTCTGTCAAACCATGAAAAACTCGGTTAAAGTTTGTAAAATCAGTGCTAGCCATTGTATATTACCAGAATTTAACCATTTTGAAAAGAGCTATACATTTTTACAAATAGAATTTATATAACATGATATATATATATATATATACATATAATATAGACTGTTCAGATATTAAAATATAAGTCTGTGAATCCTGTGTTTTATTCTTATTACCAAAAATTTTCTCTTTTAGGTAAACAAGAACCAACTTTTTTAACAGTTCTCATTTTAATTTGTCCCACCTACCCAACGTTGATGCCTCACGAGAGACGTCAAAGTCTTTATCAGGCATCAGCAAAGCACGAAAATCACCTTCCAAGAAGCTTCACCGAAAGAGAAAGCCGACAGGGAAGCTCTGTGCCCACATGTAATGATAAACCCATTTTCCTTCAGTCGCCCTCCATCACAACCCACAATTCCACAGAGAGAGAAAGAGTCTCTGGCGCGTCAGTCTCCCTCCATCACAATCCCACAATTCCACGGAGAGAGAAAGAGCCTGTGGAGCGTCAGTCTCCCTCCATCACAACCCCACAATTCCACAGAGAGAGAAAGAGCCTGTGGAGCGTCAGTCTCCCTCCATCACAATCCCACAATTCCACAGAGAGAGGAGTCTGTGGCGCGTCTAGTACGATCGGAGTCAACAGCGTGGCCAACACGATCGTTACTTTGGAATAAATAACTAAAAAGATAATTAATAAAATAATGAAAATAAATTTTATAAATATTTTCGACCATTAATACCATTTCCATCTACTAATTAATTTAACTCACATAAAAAATGTGCTTTTCTTTATACATGGTTTAACATATAAATAAAAAAAACAGTATTTATATTTCATATACATATATCATTTTAAACATGAGGGACCTTTCTCCTTTAACTTCGTGATTATATAGATGCCCAAGATACCTGTTTGATGTCTCAGGAAAGCTTTTTATGTTTTTCTCAAAATATAGAAATAAAAAATTTACATAGATTCTTCAAAGCCACCTGAACGATTTCGATCTCTCTGCTATTGCTCCGGCTTGGATGAAATGAATGGGTCAAGGCTTTTTTTCTTTTTTTTCTTTTTTTACCATCTTAGGCTACTGCCACGTGTTGCAGATAGTTAACATATCTTTTCAATAATTATCTTTATTTTTTATGATTAATTTTATTTATTTCTATTTTTTTTATGAGTGACCTTATCTCTTTTTATTTTTCTCCTTTTCTAAATTCTACTTTTTCCTACTTTATTTCTTTACTTTATCAAATATCCACTTACAATTCTACTCTGTTTGTTAGATGGCGATGTTGGGCTTTTATGCACCATGCAAACAGAGTCCGACGGAATCAATGCTGTCACTGAGGCATGCGTTGCAATCGTTGGCCATGACATTAGCCCTCTAGATTTTTTATTTTTTCACAATCCCAGTAACAATGTGATAGATCATCCACGAATTACTAATCTACTAGCAATATTTATATCAAAAGTCAAAAAGAAAGAAAAGGCAAAGAATTGATTATGCAGTGTATTAAAAACAATCTAATATATACCTGTTGTTTTGACTAGTTCTGCCCAATGGCATTAGTTATTTCGTTATATTTTTTGGAAAATGGTGCGGATCGGCCTTAATCAACAAAGATAAACGCAGAAGCAAGGCAGCAACACAGCAGGTGGGATATGTTCAATTTCCATTCTTCTAATGCAAAATCCAAAACCCAAATTCTTTAAGTTTCTATACATTGGCCTTATTCTGGTGTTCACACAGATTCAGTTCTAACATTTTCCAAGGAATGGCTAGTCGGTACAGGCCTGATTGTCAAAATGACAGCGGGCCTAGTGGTCAGATCGAATTAATCAAAATCATATAATCCATGAAAATTGAAAGAGAAGAATCCAGTATGTTGTTTTATTGGAGAACAAGCCAAAATACATGGGATTCAAGGAAGAGAATCATTTGCAAGTAGAGGAGTGGTGGAAACCAAGCTATACCCTTTTCCACCGTCCATCACTACATTCCCTTCTTGGTTCTTCTTACATTCATGGCACACCAGTGTGTAAACTACAGACAAAAAAAGAATTACAAGGCAAGCTATGTTGATGATAAAAATCAAGAACACATCTCCAGAGTTGCCCATCTCGGTTGCAAGGATCCAAGACATCACCGTAGAAACTACTGTCGAGAGAAGGGAGTCTATCAATCTTCTCGACATCTTCCCTTTCAACAGATCACCTGCCCCCCCAAGTGCCCCCACTTCATCACAAGCTCGAATTAAAGCTGAAATAACATTACCCACCATCCAAACCACACCTAAGTAGATAGATGAGAAACCAACTAAGAGACCTATGGAGAGGCCTATGCTGACCAACTGGATCAAGCCTTCAGCGACTGCAACGGAGATGCTGATCAGAACTGTCAAGAGAAGTGCTGAGATTGTCACAGACAACCATCTGACTGTAAGAATGGTCGGAAACATGTCTTTGATAGACATCTCATGGTCGTAGTAAGTCATAGCAGATGTGTAGATAGTGGCGATGATTGACAATAGCGACAGCCAGACAGACACGATTATGATGATAGTTTCTTCATCGATGGTGGTTGGGATTCCATTTGAGATCTTAGCAGTGTATTCGAGCCCTGTTGGATCATAGATTTGGAAGATGTCTGCCCTCTGGAAAAAGTCCCTGATGAAGGGCTTGAGGGCCAAGTTGCCACCCAAGAAGATGAGAGAGGTGGGGATGAGGAGGAGAAGTGCAAGGGAGAGAATGAGTTTGCCATTTGTAAATGGGAATTTGAGGACTTCTTTGAGATTTTCGAAGGACATAACCATTGAAGGAGGAGCTTAGCTGTTAGGGGGAATTGGGTGAATCTTCAGCTGTGCCGATATAGACCGAACGAACAAAACCAGACGAGAAGGTTCGCTCAACGCTGTGGTACCATTCTTGGAAATTATGATCTTCCGGTGACTTATAGGCGATTTCCCAGAGAACAAAGAGAGTCAGAATTTGCTTTTCCGGATGAAACTTTTTACCCCATCGGAGGTAATTATGTCCGTCTTTGCAATTTTAAACTTGTATTTCAGGGGGATGCTTCTAAGGGGGGCAGAAATTAAAGGGAGCTGTTACGCTAGATGCACCAGCAAAACATGTCAGTCTCCAAATGGGGGTATGTTGGTCATTTCCTACATGCGTGCTAGAGCCTGGACAAAGTGCAAGTTGCAAGAGGTGTTAACACAGTGGGTGGTCTACGATCCATTTGTAGTGTACGTTGCGGATGGCTATTTGAGCAATATTCATGCATGCCTAGAAAGTCTGATACATTGAGAAGTTGTCTTATTTATCTGAAATCATGGCCATGCAACTAAATTAAAGAAAAAAGCATTCTCAACTTTATATTTTTACACTGTGCACAACATCAGTTGAGTATATGCTTAGACTTGTTCAGAAGCATTGCAACGAACTTATAAACCACACAAATACTTCGCATTCAATATTGGATCCATTACTATGAACTTATACACCACACAAATACTTTACATTCAATATTGGATCCATTACTATAGAAATCAGAATGAGGAATGGAGTGGATGAGCACCTTGTTTTGTGGGATATAGAGAAGGGTAATGTTGTGATATTTTGTAGGAATAAACAATAAATGGTGAATTTGGACTTATAGGTAATTGTTGGTCCTCTTAGGCAAGGCTTAACCCAAGAGGGAGGAGTGAATTGGGTTTATTGGAATTTTTAACTTTAAACCTTGCTTATTTAAATTCCCTCTATTTTAAATGAATTGCTACTAAATATATATAATGAAAAGTAAAGTGTAAGCAATTAATGTAACCACAAATAATAGGCATGATGTATAGTGGTTTGGGACAATTTTCCTACTCTACTCTTCTAAGAACACACCCCTTATGTCTTGGGTTTCACAATCTCAATGAAATACAATTAATGCCACTACACTCTTCTAGATTTCAGATTTAGGGGGCATAAACCACTTAGCAATTGATTACGAGACATACTCCAATAATCAAGTTGTTTTTCTTGATTCCAGTTCAAGGCGGTGTAAATCTTAGTACCTCTTGCGCTATTCTAGATTCCAGCTTTATGAGGCGTATATACTTAGTGCCTCTTGCAATCTTCTAAATTGCAGCTCTAGGAGGCGTATAATAAATTAACAAGTTGATTATGAGACACACTCTAATAATCACACTCGTTCTTCGTTAGTTTGGTCTCCAACACTAACTCAAGGGATACAAAAATAAAAACAAGGAAGAAAAGATTACACTTTGTAGTACTTCTTTGTAAGCACGGGGGAAACTTTAACACACTTGGAAGCTTGCTTGTGCATAGATGAAGTGTTCCCTTGTTGTTGTAGAAAGCCTAGATTAAAAGATGATGAAGGTTGAAAGCTTTGACTTTGAGTTATAAAGAGATTTGAAGATTAAGGCTCAATGAATACTTGCAACAAATATTAAAAAAGCCCAAATTAACTCTCTTTATAGTTGGATTCAAATCCTAGTTGTTGTGGGTAGGTGGAGCTCATTTAATGCAATAGAAATGTTCAAAATTTTGACCATTTTTGAAATGCCTTGGCTTTAGATGTTTGAAATTTGCACTTCAAACCTCGAAACGTGATGACTCTGTAACTTTCGTAATGGGCAGGTTATATTTCAGAGCTTTTGAAGGTTGGGTATCTTTTCATCTCAGTGCCTCATGCTTATGTTTTCTGTAATGCATTATAAACATGCTTTAGAACGTTTGAAGTTAAACTTCAGAACATTTGAATGTCGTGTATCCTTCAACGCAATAGTTTTCTATAATACCTTCCTCGTGTCTTTTTTAGAACTTCAGAACTTCGGCTTTCATAATGTATTTTTCAGAACTACAGACCTTGTGTTTTCTGTAATGCCTTCCTTAGAACTTTCAGAACTCAAGTTTCTGAATTGCAATGAGTTTTGAGATAACTTCAAACTTCTGAATCGTTGTGGCTTTTTTAAGATAGCACCTCCTTCAGAACCTTTATAATTGATGTCTTCTATAATGCTTTATAAACATGCTTCAGAACATTTAAAGTTAAACTTTAGAGCTTCTAAAGGTTGAGAGTATCTTTCAGTCATAGTTGTAATGCCTTATAAGTGTACTTTAGGACATTCTCCTATGGTAAGAATTGCTTCTATTCGCCTCATTCTAAGTACCATTGCATGGTTGGATTTGAAATTGTTCCAAATGGATATAAAGAAAATATTTTTTAATGGAGAACTAGACCAAGAAATATATAAATCAACCAATAGGTTTTTAGGTTAAGGGACAAGAGCACAAAGTATGTTACTTGAAATGTTCCATTTATGGCCCAAAATAATTGTCTAAGTTATAACATATTCAATTTTAAGAAGGTATTATTTTTATTGGCTTCATAATAATTTAGGATGACCATTGAGTGCATGTTAGGAGAGTTGAGAATAAGTTTCTCATTTTCTCATCATACATGCACAATATCTTGCTAGTAGGGAATGAGTTGGAGTTGATTAATTCTATAAAGGAGTAGTTATCTTCTACATTTGAAATAATAGACTTGGGTCCATAAGTAGATTATGTGATTGGTATAAAGATTTCAAGGAATCACTCTAAGAAACCTTTTATTTTGTCTTATGAGACTTACATAAAAAGAATTTTGAAACAATTTCGTATGGAAAAAGGCCTAATTCTTAACATTGAGCAGTATCCTAAGATAGAAAAAGAGAAGATGCAGATGACTAAGGTACCATATGCAAGCACTGTCAATAAGACTTGACCTAACATTTGCTTTGCAATTGGTATGTTTAATCAATATCAAAGCAATCCCGGAATTACTCATTAAACTATGGCTAAGAGGATATTTTGATATCTTCATGAAATTGCAAATCTTGCCTTATGTTATCAAGGAGGAAATCTTAAGGTATTTGGATATAGTGATTCAAATGGGTTTACTGATAGAGACGAAAAAAAAAGCACTTTAGGATAATCTTTTATACTTAAAGGTATATCTATCTCTTGATAAGGTAAGAAACAAGGATGTATTTCCTTATCCATAATGGAACTCAAAATTTATAGCATGTTTAGCTATAATATAACAAACAATTTAGTTAAGGAGATTCTTGTGGAGCTTAAACATGAGAAGACAAGTTGATAAGGTTGTAGTGGTCTTTTATAATAATATAATTGTAATTATCTATTCAAAGATCTCAAATATTATGGAGGAACAAAATATATTTATATTCAATTCCATTTTATTTCGTATAATATTACAAAAGGTAAATAGTTCTAAAATAGGTTTCTAAGAAAGACATGGCCGCTTATCTTTCAACAAATCCCATTGTTAGAGATTTATTGCTAAACCATGTTAAAAGTTTAGATTTGCTTAGGATTTGATATTTTATATTTTCTCTATGAATGAAATAAATTTTCATAAATCTGAGGTGCATATCTAAATCTGAGAAATTTATGTTACTATGTTTTAAATCAGCCTTTTCACATTAGTGATAGCTTTAGCTTTGAAATAGTAAGCAGTATGAGATATAAATGATCACGGGTGCCATGAATATATAATCTTTTTAGTTCTTAGAGAGTAAGCAAGTGTTAAAAAATTTTAAAATATTGCTTTAGTAAGACTAAGATGAAACTAGTTATGGAGTAAGTTTACATGTCCAGGTAGTTTATAAAGAGCTAGATGGAGACTCATGTGATGGAATCTTAAATCAAACACTCTAAGAGCAACTAGATCAACATTTCTATCATGTTAGAGTGTAACAAAGTGGGAGTTCCACTATAGCATACATATCATATTATATTTGTTATAAGTTGACCATATTAGAGAGTGACTAAATAGATCCCAACTTCGTTATTATATGAGCCCTGTGGACTTCTAGTCTAAAATAATACCCTTTGTGACTATAAATTATGTCATGAAGTTGAAACTTGACATCATTACGTTAGCATGTTATCTAAGAATCATATATTATTCAATTTACAAAAGCATATCTAGGAAAGGAATTAGGTTCAGATGAATTGATATGAGTGTCTAAGAAAAAAAATTAGTATCATACTCAAAGTTTATGACTTATTGACCGAGCGATTATGTCAGATATAATTTCAATGAAATCATGAGTATAAATGCATTTAGGAGAACAACATACTTTGTATTAATTACAAAAGGGATCAAAGATATTATAAATAGTGAGATAAAATGGTTTAGGATATAAATAAGATGCAAAGTTATAACATTATGTTAGTTAGATAGTGACCTAATATGACACTCCTCATTTGTACCTTTTTCTGTTAAGTCACACACTCCATTTATCTGTATGAAGTGAAAAATCGTACAAAATTTGAGAGGTATGAATTGTATAATATGTATAAGTCGGAGATATTGTTTGTGGACCAAATGTTCACATTATAATAGAAATCCATATAGGTCTTGGATAGTATAGTTGCGCAAGTGAATAGATAAGTCTCATTCTAAGGAGGAATTGTATATGCAAAGAGGCTTCTTCTTTATATAATCTCCATGGTTATTCCTAAAGAATTCATCAATTTAGTCCCTAGGTATTTGGAACGTGTAAATGGTGGAATACTTTGGTAGTTGACATACAAAGCAAGAGAAAGACTTGTAAAGTAAATAGATTAGATCTTAAAATCTTAAGTTCCCACATGAAAAGGTATGTTGATCATCTTCTATTATCTATGTTATAATTCCAACAGTTAGTATAATATTTCACTTATCTTGCTAGGGCAATTATATTTACAACCTCACGCGAGGCACTTAGATATGAAGAAACAGAAACCGCCAAGTCAAGTGAAGAATTTTTTTTCCTTTAAGGTGCAGCTTCAAAATAAATGAGAATGCAATCCAAGAAGCAAAAAACAAAGTTTTGCAAGCTAAAGGCAACCTTTGCAAGCTAAGTTAAGGACCAATGATTTGAAGATGGGGTCTAAGAAGCCAAGCATTGATGAGTGAATTTCATTCACTTACATTACACATGTTTAAGCTTAATTATTTACAAATCCTCATTTCTCTTAGATGAATATTTTATTTTGTTTGTTAGATTTTCTAGGTATCTTGAAGATGAAAAAGAAGAGAAAATGGAAGAAAAATAAGAAGCTCAAAGAATAGAAAAGAAAATAGTTGAAAAAGGAGCGAAAAATCAAAGTGCAAAGGAGAAACCCAGCTAGTGTCCCCGGTCCCTACATGGCGTTTCCAGCGCTAGGACCTTCGACCACCATGAGCTACATACTAAGCCGGTGCCAGTGGTGGATTAGTAAATTTTATGAATTTTCTACTTTGCGTATCTCTTGGTTTTTTAAGGAAAAAGTTAGTAGTTTTCAAGGGACTTCTCACTTCCATTTGGAGAGATTTTTCTGAGGTTTGGAGGCCGAATTCTTGGAGTTTTCTTGTGGAGAAAAAGAAGAGATTGCAAATAAGTAAGAAGAAGGAGAGAAGATATTCTTCATTAAGGGAGTTGTTTTATTTTCTCTTATGAGCTAAATCTCTTTTTCTAGGAGGAAGATGTAACCTTTTTTGATACTCTTTATAATGTGAATTGTTGGTTATTAAGGCTATGTGATCTTATTTTATTTATGATGTTATTTGCAATAATTTAACTTATTTTATTGCTTGATCACCAATATTATAAGTTAGATTAATTATTAAAGCGTGGTTAAGGTAGACACTATATGCTAAACCATGAGCTCCCTTGAATGAAAAGGATAGATAATTAAGATAGATACCATATGCTAAACCATACTATTTTGGTTTTTATATTCTTGAGCTTAATAGGTTTCACCTCAATTATGCTACACACATAGGTAATTAGAATGAGTGAAAATACTTGATTTAAACCTGCACATCTAATGGTAATAATCTTACTTTTGAAAGAATGAACCCAAGTGAGACATTAAATCCAACATTCCATTGGCAAAAAGATATCATCTAGTAGTGAAATCGGATCCTTAGACTTTTGTATCTTACTAATATCTCTGCATTATATTTAGCCATTGATTTACTTTTATTCCATTAAGTTTTTGAAATTATGAAATTATAACAAACTTTATTCCAAGTTTGTTTAGTTATAAATCAATTCTTTTAAGGTTAGAATAGTTCAATAACTAAAATTAATTAAGCTAGTTTGACCATTTTTTGTGGGATCGACCCTTGCATTGCACGCTATATTGCTATACTTTCGTATACTTGTGAGGAATTATAATTTGAACCATCAAGTTTTTAGTGTCGTTGTCGGGGAATCGTTCTAATTGATTTGATTAAGATTAGTTACATTCTTTCTTTTTATTTTTATGTATAGTTGTATATAAGATTATTTTTAATTATTTCCTTTTTCTATTGTAGTATTGTGAATGCATGAAAGAAGATCTCTAAATCCTACTCTGTTTTCATTAAATAATCAGGCTGATAAAGTGAAAATTGAAACATAGATTTTAAGCGAAGGAGAAGAAGTAAACATGACTAACAATGTGGAGAACCAAGTGGCTCAACTAGCGCAACAAGCTCAATAGGCTCTACATGCTCAACAGGCTCAACAATTAATGAAAGAGTTTGCATGCCTTACTATAGGGATTTCACCTTCATGCATTATGTTAGATGAGGATGCTATAAATTATGACTTGAAATATATTCACTGTAACATGCTTCCATCTTTCATGGGTTAGCTTCAGAGAATCTGTTGACTTTCATGCATGATTTCTATGCAACCATCCAAACATTTCCATTGCAGGAGCTAATAGAAGATCAGTTACATATGAGATGTTTTCCATACACACTGAAAGATTTAGCTAAGACATGGTTTATGACAGTAGCCCCTGGCTCATTGACAATATGGGGAGTAGTTTATAATAAGTTTATTGGAAAATTTTACTCTCATGCTAAAATTGCTGAATTGAAAAGCAAAATAGCTACTTTCTCTCAATTGGATAGTGTAACTTTCCATGATTGCATGGAAAAGATTTAAAGTAATTTTGGTTCAATGCTCTTATCATAGATATCTACTTGAATTGCTTAACCAATTTTTCTATAATGGACTGACATAACTGTGCCAAGCTATGATTGACAATGCTATAGGTGAAGCCATGAGAGAGAAGACTCCTGAGGAAACTTATGAGCTATATGAGATGTTGAGAGTAAATTCTCATTAGAAAAGTATAAGAGGTAGATCTAGGGGACTTTATGAAGTGAATACTGATTTTGATCTATCAATGTAGATGTCAAAGATGGCTAAACAGATGAAGGCAATGTGCTCTATGATACTTCACTTGAAGCAACCACAACCTGCTATAGTAGAGGTTTGTTCTTTTTGTGGTAGCTCAAAACATTCACCTAATGTTTGTCCTTCAAATGAATATTTTACAGGTGATGCTGAGCAACCTAATGCAATGAACTTTTACAATCATAGGCCACGGAATGACCCTTACTCAAACACTTACATCCCTGGTTGGAGAAACCATCCTAACTTTTCTTGGAATAATGAAATAAATTAGAATCAAGTTGGAATCTCATTTCAACCTCAACCGAAAAAGCCTACGCTTGAAAAACCATGTAGAGTTTCATGGAAGCAACATAAACTGAGTTCTAGAATCATGCAACCAAATTCCAAAACATTGATTCCAAGTTTCATAAAATGGAGGCATCCATGAAAAAGATGGAAACTCAGTTAGGAAAAATTGCAGAAGCATTATAGAGTCATAGATCTAGGAAGTTGCCTAGCCAACTAGAGCAAGAAAAAGCAATTGCATCTGAATGAAGTGTAGGAAATTGAAAATTTATAGAAAAAGGGAGTTCATCTTTCCTAAACATTAAATAAAGCGCTTCTTTTTTCTTCTAGTTTTTTAAGTAGTTAGATTATACTAATATTATCCTATTTGCTATACTTAATACATTGTTGTTTCATGTTTGACAGGTTAATGCATAAATAAGGAATTCAAGCAAGGAGATCAAATAGGGTGATGAAGTAACCTGGAAAAGAGAGTTTCAAGGTAGCAAAACCATAAGGAGGCAAGGCGGAGGCAGCGAGCTGGTGCCGCCAGCACCAGACATTTCAAAAAGAATATTCATGTGGGGGGTAATGGAGTGGCGCTGCTGGTGCTGTCTCACGGCCTCTCTTAAAACCCACACATGCACATACGCCCATTCACCCTCCGTCTTTTCAAGAGACCTCTCGTCTCCTCTCCCTCTCTCTCCTTCTCTCCAAAACACCTCCTCACAACCCTAAACCCTACTCCTCTACTCCAAAACTCAAGGATTCACATTCAAACTCTTCTCTTTTTCATTCCCTTCTTAGACTGACCTTTCCCATTCCACTATTCATTATCTTCTTCACCATTTTTTTCTTAAGTTGGGTTTGACAAGGTCTTTCACTTCTTCTAGGAATCACAAGTAAGTTACTTAGTTCAACTCAGTCCTTCCTCCTATTAATTTTCTTGGTGAAGTGGTTTGTTTTTGTGGTGCTTTGAGAAGATTTGGAGTTGGGTTTTTGTGTATGGAGCTTTGTTGACATTGTGCACATTACGTGTTTGGTGAATTGCTTGAGCTAGGTTGTGTGTGGTTTTTGTTGGGCACATGCTATAAGATTGTATATAGTAGGAGTGGGTTTGTATTGAGGTTGAATTGGAGAAGCTATTAAGGCATTTGTTGAGAAATTTCAATGTGCATGCTATATGTTTGATGAAATGCCTTGGTGAAGAAAGTGACTTCTTTCTTATGGTATAAGCACATTTTCTTGTTGATGCTTGTTGTTCTTTCATAGCAAGGTGGAGTTATGTGGTTTAGTCTTGAGGTTTGATTCATTTTGATTACCCAAGTGTTGTACTACTCCATTCCTTCTAGTAATGTCACCATGTCTCTAAGAAAATCTACTTGTGCAGGACTCTCAAGGAAGAGGCTGATAAGAGAGCCTAATGCACCACCTGATCCCATGTTCTTCAATAAACGAGCTGAAGACATTTTCAATAGTTACCTAATGAATTGAGAAGGTATAAGGGAAATAGGTTTGGATAAATTTATAGTGATATAGCCAACCTTATTCAAGCTCGGCATTGGATGCACTTTACAGATCAACCAGAGGCGGTAGTGGTGCCACTAGTTAGAGAGTTTTATGCTAATGCCTAAGAATAGTTTAGAGCAAACCCTAGGGAACTTAAAGCATTGGTGGGTGGTAAGATGGTTCCTTGTGAAGTTGCTATTAATGAAGTTTATGAGTTGGATGACATTGAAGAAGATGAATACTCTGTTTGGATTGAGTAAAGACCAGACTATAATGCTATCATATCTTACCTTGCTCAATTAGGCATCAAGTGGAAGACTTTGCATGATAAAGTAATTTATTTTTCAAGAGGGCAGTTGGAAGCAACAAGCAAGGCATGACACTATTTAATTTTAGCAAAACTGTTGCCATCCAACCATCTGTCTGATGTTACAAAGGACCGTGCTATTCTCAACTATGTTATTCAGACAAGGTTGTCTATTGATGTGGGCCGAGTGATCTAGTGCTCTATTATCTCTTTTATCACAGGGAGGCTCACTAATGGACTACGACACCCTTTACTCATCTGTTGGCTACGTGTTGTAAATGGAGTTCCTACCACTGCTCAACAGGAACTTCAACAACCTCTCCCAATGATGAACGATGCAGTTATAGATACTTTTGAGAGACGACCCGTAGAAATTCAAGGACAAATTCTTCATCTTCACCACCTAGCTCTCCGCAGCAGAGACCTATGAGGGAGTCTTCTTCTAAAGAACTTTCACTTGCTAGTCTCCAAACATGCCTCATGGGTGTTCAATGTTATACGAGGCAAATGATGAAGGACCAACGAAAGATGTACAAATATATGGTGGATCACAATAATGCTCGCACTACCATGCTCCAGAGTTGTAACATATCACCAAGCGACAACTCCATTCACTTTCCACCTCTACCAACACTTCCTGATATACTAGCAGAAGATTCAAGTTGGGCAGAAAGCGAAAGCTCAGAAGAGTGATCCATCCATTTCAGGGCTTGTTTTCCAGTGCATTATTCTACATTGAGGACAATGTTATGTTTAAGTTTGGGGGTGTCAACATTTTATTTTCTTTTATGGATTTCTTTGTCTAGGTTTGGGGGTTATTATAATTTGTTTAGTTTGTGTGTTGTTTGTTTAGTTAGTTTGTCTAGTGAGTAGTTTATGTGTTATGTTTAAATTTTTATATTGAGTGCTTTATTTGAGTGCAGTTTTTGTTGTAAAGTTGTGTGTTTTGAACATTGATCAGGGTCATCATTTAAAACTTATGAAATGTATGTGGCATTTTGAAATAGTTAAGTTGAAAAGGACAAAAATCATTATGTTTACAATGCTTGACTTGATCCTTAGTCTAATTTGCTATAGATTCCCTATACACATTAAACATAGTGAATTAGCCATTTCTTTAGAAATCTTTGAATGCTTAGCATGAGTTTAGGAGACTAAGTATATATGGTTCAATTTTGATTCTAGAATGCATTGTAACTATATAGAGACAAGAATTAGATGAGATAAAAGAAAAAGAAGAATAAAAATTCATTGTTTATGGGGGGATCACGTCTCTATGAAAAGAAAAGAAAACAAGTTTGGGGGTATGATAGTAATACAGCCCAAGTAACAGGGGGGATCACATCTCTATGATTCAGAAAGAAAACATGTTTGGGGGTATTATAGTAATACAGTTCAAGTAATAGGGGGGATTACATTCAAAAAAAAAATTAAAAATATGAGGAATGTGATAATAATAGAGCCCATAAAAATATCAAATGCTTATTTAAAAGTAGTCTCTTTAGTTTAATTTGCAAGTTCTTAGGGTCACATTGAATATGTATTACTCTGTTGCTTAAATGAATGTAAATGTGAAAAGATGTAGATTGAAATGGTTATAATTTTTACACATGCATATAAAATCTGAGATGGAAAGGATAAGGCTCAGGTTAAAAATTAAAACACATAGGTGACATATTGATAGTTCTTCTTAACTATGCTTATTTTATGAAGGTTTTTGATTAATGACTAAGATCAATGTTCATTGTGTTCTTTGTGAGTTTGCATGTTGTTATTATGATATAGTTATGTCCTCCATGTTTCTATTTCTATTTTGGCCGAGGTCAAGCAAATAAGTAATTTTGGAGGTTTCGATAAGTGAATTTCGTTCACTTACATTACACATGTTTAAACTTAATTATTTACAAATTATCATTTCTTTTAGATCAATTTTATATCTAATTGTTAGATTTTCTAGGTATATTGAAGATGGAAAAGAAGAGAAAATGGAAGGAAAAGAAGAAGCTCAAAGGATGGGAGTTGTTTTATTTTCTCTTATAAACTAAATCTCTTTTTCTAGGGTGAAGATGTAACTCTTTTTGATATTCTTTGTTATGTGGATTATTGGTTATTAATGCTATATGATCTTGTTTTATTCATGATGCTGTTTGTAATAATTTAACTTATTTTATTGCTTGATCACTAATATTATAAGTTAGATTAATTATCAAAGCATGGTTAAATAAGTATCATACGCTAAACCTGAGCTTCCTTGAATGAGAATGATAGATGGTTAAGGTAAACACTATATGCTAAACCATATTATTTTGCTTTTTATATTCTTTAGCTTAATAGGTTTTCACCTCAATTATGCTATACATTATAGATAATCGGAATGAGTAAAAACACTTGATTTAAACCTGTACACCTAACGGTAATAATCTTTCTTTTAAAAGAACGAATCTAAGTGAGACATTGAATCCAACATTCCATTGGCAAAGGGATATCATTTAGTGGTGAAATCAGATCCCTAGACTTTTGCATCTTGCTAATCTTGCTGCATTATATTTAGCCATTGATTTACTTTTATTCCATTAAGTTTCTGAAATTCTGAAATTATACCAAACTTTATTCTAAGTTTGTTTAGTTATAAATCCATTCTTTTAAGGTTAGAATAGTTCAGTAACTAAAATTAATTAAGCCAGTTTGACAGTTCTCTGTAGGATTGATCCTTGCATTACATACTATATTGCTATACATCTGTAAACTTGCGAGAAATTATAATTTGAATCCATTCTTGTTGATGCTTGTTGTTCTTTCATAGTAAGGTGGAGTTATGTGGTTTGGTCTTAAGGAAGCTTGGTAGAGTTGATTCATTTTGATTACCCAAGTGTTATACTACTTCATTCCTTCTAGTAATGTCACCATGCCTCTAAGGAAATCTACTTGTGTAGGACCCTTAAGGAAGAGGCAGACAAGAGAGCCTAATTGTAAGCCCCTGAATTTTGGTATAAGACCGTATCAATAATTCAAGCATAGTAATGAGTGAAGTTTGGTAAGTTTATAAAGTTTAATT
>JAYJMB010079798.1:0-22153 GCA_036873735.1 Pouteria campechiana
ATTGGAGTGTATAATTTTTACTTTTATGAATTATAATGAAAAAAAAATGTATCATAATATGTGATGAATGGTTGTACGTAGGTGGACAACCCTATTTTCAAGGGAGACTCTATCCAATTTTCTGTAGAAATTAGGTCAACCAAAAAAACAAATATATCAAAGCAACCCACCCTGGAGGTGAAAAAATCATGGTATGATCATGTGGATTTATACTGTAAAGTGGAGTAACAACCTTAGGAGGGTGGGGCATTACAGGCATAAAAGGATGGGATACATCAACATGTCAAATATCAAATCTTTGTAGAAAAAGGATCTCGTGATTGGTCTACCTAAACTAATTTATGATAAAAATCAAATATGCAAATCTCGTCAATTGTCAAAGCAGGCCCAAGTGTCCTTCCATTCTAAAAATGAGGTATCCACATCTAGACCTTTGGAATTATTACATATGGATCTCTTTGGACCATCTAATGTTATCACCATTGGAGGGAAAAGATATGTATGTGCCATCGTGGATGATTACTCTAGATTCTCATGGGTAATTCTCTTGACTAGCAAAGATAAAGCATTTTCAATGTTCTCTACATTTTTAAAGCTAGTTCAAAATAAGAAACAAATGTCAATTGTGTCATCCATAGTGACCATGGTAGTGAATTTGAAAGTAGAAAACTTATTTGGCACCATGGTAGCAATGATGGCTAATATCGCATAAACTCTACAGGAATTGTTATAGACACAAAGGAGGCTAGCAGAAGAGCCTATTCATGTGGCTAAACCGAGTAGGAGATCAACTCCTACAAGAAGGCAGATAGTAGACTTGGGGGGACAAACATCCCGAGGATAGTCTGGGATAGAATTTAACATGAAGATTTTCATAACATAAAGCCCCCTATTTTCAAAGGGATGAAAGACTAACAAATTGTGGATGAATGGATTTTCGAGATGGAGAAAGTGTTCAAATATATGCGATGCCCTAAGCAACACAAAGTTCTTTATGCGGTCCACTAGCTAGAAGGCGATGTTGAACATTGGTGGAACACAGAAAAATTGACTGTACCTAATGGTGGTGCTAACTTGTCCTAGGTAGAGTTTAGAGAGAGAATAATCTTTTGATATGTGCTCGCTAGTGAAAGGTCTAAACAGGCCACAAAGTTCATGAATTTGATATAGGGCAGAAGGATAGTGGAAGAGTATGATGAACAATTTTGGTCTTTGGTAACGTTTGTGCCATGGGCCCAGATCAACTCTCTGGAAACAACCCATAAATTTCCAGAAGGATTGAGATTACCCATTCAAAGGGATTGCCCATTCAAAGGGATGTAGCTCCCCTCATGTTTACCCATTGTGAAGATATTTTAGAGCATGCCCATGAGGTAGAAAATGCGAAAGAGGCACATATGAAATTCAGGGAGGGACGAAGTGCCAAAGATAATGATCAGGAGCATAGAAAGAGACCCAAAATGATCAGAGTAGTAGTATAACTTCCGAAAGAGTCTGTCACCATTATAAATAACCAGCACATCTGAGGCCCGAATGCTTACTTTTATCTAGAAGGATGGGAGGATGGCAAACAAGGTCAACCCCAAGACAGATGAGAGAAACAAATCAAACGTCTATGCAAACGCAAGGATCAGAACAAAAAAGGCCATTTACCTATTTTCTTTATGATGAGCCTGGTCACATGTGGTAGGATTGTCATTCTTTGCCAAGGAGGAGTGAAAGTGTAGCTTCCTGAGCACCACCATAGTCTGAACATGGCAGTTTTTAGATGAGGGGCAGAGGTCGTCGACCTAATGTTGGATCCCGTAAGGTGGCTTAACCCAAGAGGGGAGGGGTGAATTGAGTTTATAAAAATTATAGTTTAACCCTTGTGAAATCAATTTTCCTCTTTTCATGGTTGTGTGCTATGCAATATAAGATGAATGATAAAGAAATAAAGTACACAAAGAGTAAAGCAATCAAACACACAAACAACAAGATTTTTATAGTGGTTCAGGCACCTTGTCCCTACATCTACTCTTTAAAGAGCATACTCTTCTTGTGTCTTGGATTCCACTATGTCCAATAGTAGATATACAAGTAGTGCTCCCAACACTCTTCAAGATTCCATCTCTAGGGGGCATAAATATAGTGCTCCTTGCACTCTTCTAGATTCCAGCTCTAGGGGGCATAAGTAGTGCCCTCAATACTCTTCTAGATTCCAGCTCTAGGGGGCATAACTAGTGCTCCCAACACTCTTTTGGATTCCAGCTTCAGGGGGCATAACTCTAGTTCTATGAACTAACCAGAAACTCTACCCTTGTAGATATTTGTTGTACAAGGACATGCCTCTGTCTAGGCTAATGAGTACATATAGTTAAAGCATAAATGCGAATGATAAAATAATATGCATATTAAAGTAATTTCAAACTCCCTTGAGATAGTGTTGATGTAGCCTTGAAGCTTTTTAATCTTGGAAGGATTTAGAGTGAAAACACTTGGAGGACTTGAATGAGGTTTCTTGTTGTTTGATTCTCATTTGTCATTTATTATCCTTAAGCTCCTTGTTTCTTGATAATGAGAAGACTTGATTCATGAAAAACTTCTTATAGCATGAAAGACCTTCACTGGAAGAAGTAGGCCTTGAATAGATAGGAAGTTAAAGCTCTTGAATGATATTTGAAGGTTGAAACTCATAGCCTAGGGTTGCAAAGATTTTTGGAAGGTTTCAATCTCAATCTCTTGCTTCTTCAACCCTTGAATTGTCCCTTAGCTTCCCCTTAAATAGAACTTCAAAAACATGACCGTTGGAAGGAGTGGAAAGTAATTTTGAGGCCTTCAACATTCAGATTTTCAAATGTTGGAAGTCAGCAAGCGGTAGTGACAGGCGGTTGGGACAATCAACTGTGCTCTAGACGATATTGTAGGCGGTATGTCTAAGTGGATATGGTCATTTATTGAGAAAAACTCCCAGATGCATCTTGCTGTCCACCCGCAGATGGTTGTGCCAAGTGATGTGGCACAGGGGATATGAGCAGGCAGTAAGTGAACTAGTAGGAGGCTTCTTCAAATGAAGTACTTTGTCTTTGGATTGCAGGCAATATTTGCAGGCGACTACGGTCCTGTACTCAACATTTTTGCACTTTACCACTTGTGAAAATTTGACATTATTCATCACAAATCAAAATACATTTATCCAAATATAATTTACATAAGTTAGAGCAAGGATAAATCATTTAAGTACAATTTCTTTTTATAAAAAGAATATCTTCTATGAAGCACACTTATCAAAATATGTTTATCCATACATGATTTTCACAAGTTTTAGAACATGGATAAATCATATATTATATTTCTCAATTAATGCTTAAAATGATAACTCATGAAGTACATGACATATCTATGATCCAACATATGATAAACAAGGTTAATGCACTATGGATCATAATGAATTCTTCATTCTCTAAAACAATTTATGTAATATGCTTACATAAAAAATGTTGCAATAGTGATTATTAATGCCAAGCATATTTTTCTTCATTTCAAGCTTCCTAGACTGAAATCATCATTTGCATAGATCAAATCAAAAGTAAGTTTTGTTGTTATCAAAATCATAGACAATAAACTTAATAATCTCCCCTCCTTTTTGATGATGACAAAACTTAATGACTTGAGAGATTTAAGGAACATGATAATGGTCCTTTTGTAATTGCAAACTCCCCCAATCTAATGTAAACTTACAGTTCTATGGAGTTTGACAATTTATTATCAGACAAGTCTTTTTTGTACTTCTGACCCTTTTTGGCAACATAAAAAAGGGTTAGAAAATAGGAAAGGGGTTTTACAATCGTAATCAAAAGATAAAACTCCCCCTGTCTTATTGGGTACTTAAAAGGTTACAAACAGAAAGAAGCTTGTCTACCATTCATTAGGCCTATCTCAAGCATCAGTATGATCATGAAATAGAATATACTCATGTATGCTATGTGCATCAATGAAATATCAAATAAAATGCAGTGAAAACTTATCAATCAATGAAGGCAAGTTCTAGAAATATAAAAATGTTGTGGATTTATCCTTTGGCGATATAATATGAAATTTACCATTTAAGTTTTAAAACAAATATTCAATAAGATCATTCAAGGTGAAAACAGGATTGATTCAAATATTTTCATTAGATGTACTTTGAATACCATGGAGGGAATATGTTTCCATCAACATTTAAAGTACCTAAGTCAGATGCTTTGCAAGTTCTTTTGGAAATTGTTGCCACAAACATAAAATTGAAGGCATTTTCATCAATCAGTAGAATACATATATATTAAGAGGCAACATTCAAACATTATGCGATTTTGTATTTTAAAACTTAAAAATGTTAGCAAGTCAAGCATTTATCATTGCATTCATCAAAATCATAATAGATAAATATTAATTCATCAATAGCTATTTAAAACATTTCATACTTATGAAGGAACTTTTAAACAATCGTTAAATAACATTTAATCATTACCATGTATACAGCTGTTGATTATTTAAAAAACTCAAATCTATACTATGAAATATAGGTCTATATCATTTCAAAGTTATTTCATAGATTTACATCAAACTACATGATGAAACTTTTTCTCATATAATTCTTACAAAATATACAAGACATCCAAAACATTTCTCATTAATAGTTTTGTTTCCCATTTCCTCAAAATGTACAATAAACAAAGAGAAACTGAAATTTGTCTAGATATGAGGATCCACAGAAGGCATAGGTGAAGTTGAATCACCCTGAGTAGTGGCTCGGATAGAAGTGAGCTCCTCCATAGTGAAAGTAGGCTCTGGATCTCTAGAGGTGTGAGCTGGAATAGTAGGATTGACCCTAGGTGTAGAGTGAGAAGTCTCACAATGTGAGAGAAGAATGTCTATCTTCTTTGCTATTTCTTCTTGCACTCTCTTCAAATCACTTAATTCTTCTTTTAACTCTTTTCTTAATTCTCCTATCTCCTTTCTCAATTATTCACTTCTAAAGATAGCAATGCATATGTAGATGGCTTGGGAATGATAGTTTCAGGTGAAGTCCTGGGAGGTATAAACTCTCTATCTACAAAGGGACTATCCATTCCAACTGATTGTTCTCTCTCATCCACTTCCTCCATTTCTTCTTCTTCATGTGAGGGTACTCCTTCATCTTCCTCTTCTTCACTCTCATTTTCTTCTTCCATTTCTCTTTCATTCTTTTCATTCATCTTTACGACATAGTCTAAAATTTTGATTCCAATTCTCTGTAACAATGTAGTTCCTACCTAGTCCTTTTTGAGAGATGACATATGCAGATTAGATTCTTCATTTAAAGGAACTTGGAAATGCTCGAACATTCAAGTTAGCCATACCCCATATGGAACTATGTGATCTTTTCTCTATGGCATGTACTCAACATGAGTTTTGGTCCAAGCTTAGGTCTAAACATGTTTTCTAATACTTTTCTCAACATCTTAAGCTCAATTGTTAAGTCCTTTGTCCTCATGTATGTATGAGCAGATATGTAAACTGTGCCTATGGACAAATTCCTGAAAATTTCTTCTTTCTTCAATTCATCCTCATCTTCTATGGCTGACACTCCTAGAATTTCTCCAAGGTGTTCTTCAAATGATAACTCATGTGTTCCAAAGCTTATTTCCACACATTTTACCATTGACTCCTAAGAATTGGGTTTCCAATTGAAGTAGAAAATGAGAACCAGATCCTTTTATATGGGTGCCTCATATTCCATCAACTCAGTCCATCCTTGATAATTTAACTTAAATTGGATACCAGATTTGCATTTAGCAAAGAAATTCAAATCTATCTTCTTTTGAACATGGATTGGTCTTCCAAGCATTGAAGTATAAAATTTGACCTTCCTATCCTCACTATGAAAAAAATATGCAGGCAGATCTATTGGTTCAAATTTGGCAATAGGAACCTTTCTTCCATCAACCTTAGCTAGTAAAGTAATCAAATCAAACTTCCATCTCATTTCTTCATTTCTTTCTACATTTTCTTCTCCTTCAATGTTCATATCAGGATGAGAAGAGGAATTACCTTTGGTCCTTGAAAATTGGCCTCTCCTAGATGAGGTTGTAGCTCTAGAAGTGGAAGCTTGGGTTGTGGAAGTTCCTCCTTGAGTTCTAGGTCCTTTGACCCCTTTCTAGATTTTGGAGATTATTATTTTTGGTGCCATTGAGATATAGAAACCAAATGGGAATGAGGGAAACTTATAGAAATAGCTTTTATGCTTGATGGAAAATCACAAACACAACCTATTTTAGGTCACAGGATACTGCAATGTGGGAGGCAGATGAGAATGAGCTCAAATTGATGCATAGAATTTAAGCCCTTCAAAACGGAAGGCAGCTGTGAGGGTAGGCACCTAGGGACACGAGCGCCTGAGGGCTAGGTGGTAGCATTCCCAGAAATAGGTAATCCAAAAAATGTTTTAAAGTTCTTACTTCCAGCTTATTCTATCCATCGCCCTTTAATGTTTTTCTTTTAATTTCAATATAATCATTATGTAATTAAGTAAATCATTTCAATCATTATAAACATTATTATTTCTATTAAAGACATTTTATTTCATTCATGTCAAGCATTTTTCAAGGCACAAAATAATTTCAATTTAAGCATACTTAAACATTTTCGATATGCATTACAATCATGAATGAAAAATATAAAGCATAAGGTGAATTAATTCATAATAGTAAGATGATTTCTAAATTTTTATTTAAAATTCAATTTCATTATCTTAATTCATTCATTGTTAGAGGTTCAAGCCTTCATAATGATTTGCAAAAGGAATGACTAGGAATGGAATTCCTATTCGAGACCTTGAACTATGAAGTTTCCCAAACAGGCTTAACTATGGCTTAGGGCTACAATTTCATCAATGATTAATCAGTTTCATATATTTACTTAGATTTTTAGAATGTTTTAGCTCAAATAATGATTTCACATATATTCACATTCATGGCAGTCATTTTAAAAGACATGTAAAGTATATAAACAAGTAAGGCATAAATTTCATTCATCAAATAGATGTATCAAGTTGGACAACTTATCTCTTTTATCGATTTCTTGTAGATTTTGCAGTTGAGCTCATAATTGAAGTTGTCAAGCTTGATTCCTTATTTCAACACTTGCTATTTGGAATTATTTTTCAGACAAAGTATCTACCCAGCTATCCATCAGATAAAGACACTTCATCTTTTAGTTTGTCTATGGTTAGTTACAAATGAATTGTAGAGGTGCAGACGAAGATGACTTCTCATATACCCAGACAAAGTAAGCTATTCATTTATAACTTGCTTAGATCAGATGAACTCTACTGCTCTACATTTGTCTGAGATAAATTCTAGTTGATGGACCATCGTTGGCTTGGTAAGTTATTCGTCTGTAGCTTACTTATGATAGATGTTACTTGCAATGACTTGATATTTAGGAGATCACCTCAAGTCAATGGGCGGATAGGATGACATGGCTCTAGACTAGGTTGCTAGACACTGGGTCAACCTAAAGAATGAGTGTTTTGATCCAATTGGTTTGTCTCAAATGGAATCAAGACCGGGTGATTTCTGCCATTTAAACTGTAAAAAACCATAGAGACAGTAGGTGGATTGCGACCCAATTAGTATTTTCCAAAAAGACTCAGGATCAGGTGATCTTTATTGTGTTTTGACCTAAAAGAGACCAGAAGAAAACAGGCGACCTAGGTTTGGTTGGTTTAGCTTTCTCTCATTGCCCATGAAAAGCTTAAGAAAAGTGGGCCAAGTTGACTGGATTTAGCTCGGCTCTCTGAATTATCTATGAGAAGCTTAGGAAGAGTGAGACCATGATGACTAGATTTGGCTTAGGAAGAATGAGATTAACTTGGCTCTCTCAATTACCCATGAGAAGCTTAGGAAGAGTGGGACCAAGATGATTAGATTTAGCTTGGCTCTTTCAATTACCCATGAGAAGCTTGGGAAGAATGGGATCGGAATGATTGGATTTAACTTGGCTCTTTCAATTACCCATGAGAAGCTTGGGAAGAGTGGGATCAGGATGACTGGATTTGGCTCATTTGATGAATAATATCTGCTAAGGTTTGACTTGATGAATTATAACTCAGTGACTCGGTCCTATACTTAGATTTTTGAATGAGTTGGTGAATGGTGTTTTTTAAGGCTTGACTCAGTGACTTAGTGAGTCATGACTCAGTAACCCAATCCTAAACTTAGGCTTTTGAATGAGTTGGGAAGTGGTGTTTTCCAATATCCCACGAAAAACTAGAAGCAGGCGATCTTCGTTGTTAACCTATGAGAGATCGTAGAGTTAGGTTGCATGAATTAAGCCTAATTGCACTTTGAATTAATTAAACATAATCATGATTTGTACTAATAATAATAATTAGTACTAATGATAGTTTTTAATTAATTTAATACAATGTCTTTATTTCCCTGATCTATAGGGCATTTATAGGGTAACTCTGCCATTTATGGAGTTTAATTAGTATTTAAATAGGCTTTAATATATTTTAAATGTCTAATCCAGCATTATCCTATTGTCTATTAATTATGTAGGACCTACCATACTACAGTGTGGGTGGGATACACGTGTGTACCACGGTGGGGTCATGGTAGGTAGAGTGCCCTCAAGCATTAGAGAAATTACAAGTGGCCAAAAGCCACTGGTGTTAAGGGAGGCACCTGCCTCTTGAAGACTCCTCAAGCTCCTTCCAAGAGAAATTCTCTGTCTTAAAAGACATAAGGAGGAAGTATTTATAGGCTTGAGATCTAGCTTCACCACTGGGGTTAGTTTAGGAATGTTAGCTTCACCAACTGGGGCATTTTTGGAATGCCAACTTCAACATCAGTGCTATTTTTTGAAATGGACCTAGCTTCACCATTTGGGGCATTTGGGAATGCTAGCTTCACCATTTAGGGTGTTTTATTAACATAATTTCCATGCATCGATGCCATCAAATTTAATTAATTGCATGCATGTCCAAGTAGATACCATGCAATCAGTTTATGTAATGCATTTGCTTTCATTTATGCATTTTACGTATTTATTTGCATAAGTGCCACCAATGTTATACTTTATTAATGTATTGGCTTCCAAAGTCGAAATGTTGGAGATAGACTTTTGATTATAGTCACGAGCAATGAAGTCTTTTTCCATTCAACTTTATCACAATCAAGGATGATGATAGTGTAATCAGCACAACTCCAATTGCATGATTTATGATAGCCTGCTCACGCAGACGTCTGATTGCGCATTGCTTCATCTCTTGAAGACAACTTTGCTTTTTTGGTTGCGCGGATAGCACCCCACACCTGCGGTGGGTAATAACAGTCCTTCTTTGAACAAATCATCTATAACCGCGCAGATGGAAGGCCTTCCCAATTACGCAGACCAACTATTATGTTAAGGCAGCATCCATCGAACAAACTTTTGTGTGATTGCGCAACCTAGAAATTTTTGAACTTTGTTGGTAGAGAGAGATCTGTCCACGCATGTTCCAATTGCATAGTGAAGAGTTATAGCATGGTTTTGGACTCCACATGCGTGGGCAGACTTATGTGTCTAGAGATGTGTTTAACCTCCACAAGCAACCATCGCTCAACTACACGGAAGCTAAAGCTGTCCCAACTGTGTCACTTCTACCATATCCCCACCATGCTACATATAGGAGCAACCCTTTGGAAGTGTGTTCTTGTTCTTCTCCATTCTGTAGTCACCATGGGTTATCTATGCAAATTCTACTCCCTTAACTTGTTGTCCACGTAATGACCCAACTGCGTAGGTTGAATATGTCGGTCCATCTAGGCCTTTTCTAGCACCCTACTTGCGCAAGTAAAGGTTAAAATTCATGCTTGCGCGCTTTCGGTTTGCAAAAAATCTTGTCTGCATGGGTAAAGGTAGAGCACCCTACTTGTGTGAATAAGAACAATTTTGTCTGACTGCGCAGGTGTAAGCTCGTTCTCAACTACGTGGATTAAACATTACGCAGGTGCAAGATTGTCCTCAACTATGTGGATTAAACTGTGCATTCCAGTTGAGCGAGAAGAGGTAGTGTCTAATGGGCAATGACCATCCCATCTACATGGATAGCCTAGCTGTGAGAGGGCCCACCTACATGGATAGCTTGCCTAGGCGAGGTCGTCTTCCACCCATCAATCCCTTTCTTCAGCTCCATCTCGACTAAGCCTTCTCAACACATCATCTTAATCATGCCTCCCTCTTCTCCTCTTTCACTTCTCTGCTGCAGCAGTGTCTCCTGTTGCCCCTCCCTCGTCCTTGGTTGTTTCTATCTATGCGATCAGCAATTGCCATTTGCTTGCGCGACCCTGGCCCATCTCTGATTTGTTATAGTTTTGACTAAGAAAGCATTGTTAAATGTCATCTTCCCAAGATGCTTTTTCCTTTATGTGATTTTCAATTCCATGGAAGTAGAGTCACATAAGCAATGGTGTCTCCATGTGGGACTTTGATCACCGTTGGAGATGAGAGGCGAACAAACGACGGTGGTGAGATCTGGCAACGGCAAAGGGCCAATGAATTTCCACTAATGGTGGTGTTGTCGGCAATTAGTAAGAAGAAGCACAACGTCGGTGGCTGGAACTTTCTTTAATTTCTAGTGGTCGGATTTGAGATCCGGTGTAGCGAAGGTATCTCTATAGTTGGACGGTCGACAACAGCAGCGCAGGAGGCAGCAACGGCTAAGGAAACCCATCTTTCCCTTCGTGAGTTGTTGTTTTCCATCTTCTTGTGCTTTGGTGGCGAGACCTAGTGGGTTTTGTCCCAGACTAGGCATGGGTTTTTGCTATTGAATTAGGGAGCAGTCCCCTATCGTTCATGTTTTGGGAATGAAATTCCAAACGGTATCTCCATGCCAACTGAGCATTTAGTTGGGTAATTTCTGAGAATTTCAAGTCAAGCCGCTATTTTAACTTGCCTATCCATCATTCGGCACGCCAACCTCTAGATGGATGACAGATGCTTGAATTTACAAGTGGGCATGTGGTGATAAGATGGATTCTCCAGCTAACGTACAAGAAAATTTTCTGCTCACATGAGTGTCCAAGACAACCCAATGGAGCAATTTCTTGGAGAAAATCCAATCAAAGGTCGCCCCAGCTTGTTCATATGGCTGTTCAAATTTCCTCTCCCATAGCTTCTTAGCCTCTTGCACTTACCAAATAAAGGCAATGGTAGAGCTAGACCCATTCAATGTTAAAAGGAGGCCAAATCATCGGCGACTTCGACAGTCCTTCCGAGAGACCAAAAATCAATGGCGTCCATAACTCTTCATGCCTATAAAAATTCATGCCTAAACATTTCAGATTCTAGTTTTGGATGCACTGTTGAATTGAATTGTAATAATTAGTACTTCAGCCTCAGCAAATAACACCGAAAATAATCACCAAACAGTTTATTTAAAACTTGGAAATGGCTCCTTGATTTTTTTCTACCATTACTTTTATTTAAATCCCAAAAACTGCCCCTCAGTGGCTGGGGGCATGGGTAACTACGTTGCTATGCAAGCATGGTGCCAGGCACCATTGATTTATTAAGCTTAAAAATGATGGCAGAAAGATATTCACCAATTCTTTACTTCACCAAATTCTAGATAGCCTTGTAATCAACTGCCAAAAAATGTAACGGTTGGAACCGTTTATCAAGTTCCAACGGTTACTCAACTGATGAAATTTCAACCATTTGATCTTCCCACTAAGACCCATAGTAGTTATTTTCTTGTTTGGAAAACCCAATTGAAAGAACCTTGTGTCTTTCCCGTTTTGATTTGTGTATGGGCCAAAAGCTGCTATTTGTAGCTTTCCTCTTCTTTAAGAGATCGGCTTTTTCTCTCGTTTCTTGCAAACAAAAACTCAGTTTCAAACTTTAGCAAGCTTGTGGTTCACCAACATCCTTGACGGGTTCTTTTAGAACTCAAAATCATCTCTGTTTAGAAGTAGAGTCACATTCTGTGAAGCTTGTCACCTTCTTCCATTGGCGTTTTCTCAAAACAGAGGCCATTCTTCAACAACCTTCTTCATCACTTTATTACCGATTTCTTCTCCATTGCTACTGTAGTCCATTATTGTTATTGCTAGGGGCTTAGGGAACCCCATTTTCATTTTCCCTGAATAGGTGGGTTCCGCGATTGTTGAATCATGGTGCTGCCATGAAACATATTCCCTTTTCTAAATATTAGATGACTACGTGAAAAGAAATGTGATCAGTAGCTATCTGTTATCTCCATTGCTGGGCCTTTTTTTATTTCGCTGCTTTTCTGCCGTTGCTGAGGAAGAAGGCAAGTTGGGTAAAATTCACTTATACTATGCATTATCAAGCTATCTTTTAGTATGTTTTTGAGGCATTTTCTAGTTGAATTAATGTGTTTAATGTTTGTGTATGGTTGCAAGCAAAGGAGATAGGAAACAAAGCAATAAGGATGAAATGAGGCATGAAGAATGAAGGCAAGAAGTTGAAATTCAAGGCAATGAACATGGAACATCAAGCATATGTGGACAGAAGGGTCAGTGTTGCGACACCATCCATGACACAAGAAGTGTAATATGAAAACAGACAACTCAGTGTTGTGGCACCATGCCGTGGCACAAGAAATCAGGCAGCTCTATGCCGTGGCATAGGAAGAACAAGTTTTTAGACAGGCGGCACTATGCCGTGGCACTAGAGCTAGAGCCACAGATCCGAGTTTTCTGGAAGCATTGGAAATGATGCCAGATCTTCTGGGATTTCTTATAAAAGCTGTAAAAAGACTAAGGAGTATAAAAAGCAAAGAAAGGTTGCCCTGGAGAGCATCTTTTGGGGGCAACTTAGAGGTTGGATTGGAGCTTGGGAAGAGAAGAGAAAAAGGATTTCGTAGAGAGGCGTGCTTCAACTTATTTTTAGCAAGGGAAACCAAAGGAGAAGAGTTTGCTTTCATTTTCATTCTTGAATCTTTAAGTTTTGCTTCTCATTCTTCAATTATACTTGGATTAAACTCTGTATTTAAATTTTAAATAATGTTAAATGGTAATGCTACGTCTTTTGATTTGAATATGAGTGGCTAAACCTCCCCTCCTAGAGGGGAGATGGATCTTTTATTGAAGTTTATTTTAATCAATGAGTTATGTTATTGAGTATGTTTTAGAGATTTATTTGTGATGTTGTGTGATTAAAGCCTTCAATCTAGTGAATGATATTGCATTTAGGATTTGACACTCGGAAGAGGTAATTCTAAATGAGATCTCAACATCATGATATGTAATACTAGATGTCTTGGGAAAGCTTCTAGGTTATTTGAGATTATTTAAAAGGAACCATAAATCTTAATGCATTCTTAATATTCTAATTTTTACAGGGATGTTAAAATTAGGATATTAGTAATAGATATTTAACCCGTCACTAGGGAGAGGAGGTTAAATGCATTTGAATTCTTAGTCTATAAATTCATGAAACTACTCAATGCATAGTCGATCCTCTAGAGCTTCTTTACCTTGATTCCTACCCAACAAAAGCCTACCCTTTTTCAGTTCTTAGTTAAATTCATATTATTTAATTTTCTAGATAAAATTAGGATTATGCACTGCAATAGCTAGTGACTAATTAAAATCACCAGTCCCTGTGGAGACGATACTCACTCACCATTTTATTACAAAGCTTGACGTCGTGCACTTAGGGTATAAATTTCCAAGCGAACACTAGGACGGTGGCATCCTCGCATGAGTTGGTGGAGACTGTAAATGCTGGGCCGACGGCGCGCTTGTTGCGCGTGTTGGTGAGAGCGGGAGTCCGGCAGCTCACTCGAGCTAGCTTGCAACAACAGGACTAGGCACCTTCGGTGCGCAGACTTGCGAGAGATGTGCCCAATGCCCCTTACAAGCGGCTGGTTGGCATGGCCGGTGACTTGGGGCCCAGGCGCTATGAATGACTCAATTGCGCAACCCAATAGCTCCCTTGACCTAGTTACTGTAGCTGGGTTGTTAGAAGAATTGGCCTATGAGACAGGCCTAGGTGGGCCAACTTGCTGGGCAACGGGTCAATAGGCCAGCTAGGTTGGCCCACTCTTTTTTTCTTTTTTTTCTTCTTTTTTTATGTCATCACTCACCTCTTCATATCTTGAATAAGGAATTTATTAACATATTTTCTCTCTATTTTTTTTAACAGGTATGGAATCTCATAGTAGAGTGGCTTCTCTATCGCTTGTCAATTCGATTGATTGTGTGGACTTTGATGATTCTCTTGTTAGAGTGGACGAGTCCAGCTACGTCTTTTGCAATATTGATTAAGTCTCTACAAGAGAGCATACTGTAAATGATCATTTAGAAGGTGAAGCGACATTGACACACTCTATGGCAGACAGTTCCATTTCAAATCCTTCCATCGCTGAAGCAATTCTTTCATCTAATGCTACCCTTGAGCAAGATGTAAGAGTATCAAAAGATGGATCAAAAGAAGGAGAGATCCTTGTTCCATCACAATGCCAAAGGGGAGTACATTTTACAGTCCAATGCCAAGGGAAAATTCTTATTGCACCACAACACCAAGAGGAAGCTTTTATTGCGCCACCATGCCAAGAGGAAGTTCGTGTTGCAGCCCAGTTTCAAGGAAGAATTCTTGTTGCACTACAACGCTAAGAAGAAGTTCATGTTGTCGCCCAGTGCCAAGGGAGAGTTCTCATTGCGCCACATGGTGACCCTCACCTTCAAAGTGCTATCCGTTATTATCAGGTTGTAGGAGATAGACAAGGGTTTCTTTGTATGGTTGAACTTAGTGCTCTTGAAGCAAAAACTTCCTGGTTTAAATAATGACACCCCGAGCCATTCTCCAATATGTCACTTCTCCATGATAGACATGAAGAGTCGAGAAAGTCCTTTCGCTCTTCGCTCTCAACCTTACTTTGTGCATAGAAAAGATATTGAGAGTGCTTACCTATCTGCTAATGCTTTTGTGCACTATGATGAGAAGGACCACTTTGATGGTTATTTCTTATCTTCCATCAAAAAGATGTTGGATCTTCATGAATATTCCGTGGAGACCCCTCTCCAAAGGTCAATAATTCTTCCAAATTATAAATTTGTTTCTGATGGTGAAAGAGGTCAATTCAAGGGTGGTTTACCGAAGAATAATTTCTTTAAACCTTGGGTAGAGCATATAGTAGCAACACACAAAAGCATCCTCTATCAGGCTGACATTTACAATACAATTCTTTGCACTCACGGTCCGTTCCACAAGCATATGGAGGCCATGTGCGGCTTCATTCAGTTCTAGTCTTCGACAACCAATTCTTTTCATTTCCCTTGTGGTGAAATGAGCATCACATTGTGGGATCTTAATGTTGCTTGTGGGTTTCTTATCATCGGGGAGCCTTTTGACTTCTATCTCCCACCGAATGAGGATTTCTGAGCAGGTAGCTTAGGTTACCATGTCTTGAATATGACTATTCAAATTTCCTCTCCCACAACTTATTAGCCTCTTGCACTTATTGGATAGAGGCAATCGCAAAGCCAGACCCATTCAATGTCAAAAGGAGGCCAAATCATTGGCGGCTTTGACAGTCCTTCCAAGAGACTAAAAATCAACGGCATGCATAACTCTTCATGCCTATAAAAATCCGTTCCTAAACATTTCAGATCCCAATTTTGGATGCACTGTTGAATTGAATTATAACAATCAATACTTGAGCCTCAACTAACAACACCGAAAACAATCACCAAACAGTTTATTTAAAACTTGGAAATGGCTCCATGATTTATTTCTGCCATTGCTTTTATTTAAATCCCAACACTTGTTCTATTTTGTCCCATGCTTCATCCCATTTACCCAAAGTAAGTTTCGGACAAACTTACTAAAACATTACTTTGTCCGAAGCTCATCTTTGTCTTCTGCATTTGTTTGGGGTTTTTGCCTTAAGTCTTTGAATAAAGTTACTCTTCATTCTAATTTGTTCGTGGCCTTATGCATTTGTCCAAGGCATCTGCCTTGAAGCTTTGGATGTACTTCTACTTCACTCTGCTTTGTCTGTGATTAATTTGGATGGTCTTCAGATTGCAGATGAACGCTATTTTATTGCAACTTCATGTTTTACTTTGCCCGAGTAGTCAATATGACATACTTTGGACAGATCTTTTATGGCATGGACAATTAATCTATTTCTTCATCTTTGTCTTAAGCTTTTCATTTGTTCGATGCATCTGACTATCACTTAGATTCGAAACTCCTGATTTCTTCTTCTATTTCTTCCAAAGTGTTAAACTTCATTTACATATTTTTATGCATCTGCAACCTATTTTTGCATGCGTAAACACTCGATAAATATTTATTAGTACAATTTAATCGAGTTTTGTTTATCATCAAAATCATGCATTCAAATTAACACCTTTATAAATAAACATCAACTTATCCTAAGTATCTTTAGTAGTGGTGCTAGATGATACTGTCGAACTCAGTAGAAGATAGACCACAAAATAATGAGTTCATAGCTTTTACATTATTTTGTACATCGATGGTCTATTCTTTGGTCTAAGCACTGATTTCATTTGTATGAAGCTTTATTCCTACAACTATGGCCTTCCAAGACTCCATATTGTTGGCCATGATAAATTGCTTTATCCTCAACTTCAAATAAGCAAAGTTGGTTCCATTAAATAGAGGCGGCTGAGTAGAGGATTGCCCCTCGGCAAAGATATGAGTAGAGGATGATGGGTTTGCCATATGGATCTCAACAAGTACTTCTATAGTCTATTATAATACCACTTGTTGGTCCCATAGCAGTAGGGGAAGGATAAATTGGGTATAAAAAAAATCTACTTAGACCCTTTGAAGGATTAACGTCCCTCTAGCAATTTAATAGGAGACAATGAAAGCAAATAATTAGATAGATTTTTATAGTGGTTCAAGTAAACCACTCTACTCCACTTTTCCAAGAACACTCTCCTCTAGTATCTCGGGTTCCACTATCTTCTATAACATATATACAACTAGTGCACTTAGCACTCTTCTTGATTCCAGCTCAAGGGGGCGTAACTATCTAGTGCCTTTGCACTCTTCTAGATTCCAGCTCCAGGTGGCAGAAATATCTAGTGACTTTGCACTCTTCCGAATTTCAAATCTAGGGGGTGTAAATATCTAGTGCATTTGCACTCTTCTGGATTCCAACTACAAGGGGCATAAATACAATTTAGTGGTTGGCTATGAAACACACTCCAACAAATCAGTTATAGCTCTTCTTGAGTCCGCTCTCCAATACCAACTCAAGGCAATCACATAAATGAAACAAAAAGATTAAATACACTTTGCGGAGTATTTCACTAAAAGTACAGGGGAAGTCTATCAGAAACTTTGACTATATAAGTGAATGTTCTTCCCCGAAGTTATTGAAAGCCTTAATGGGTGTTGCAGAAGATTGAAGTACGAAGGCTTCGAATTTTTCTTTTGTGAAGGAATGAAGGTTTTAGCTCAATTGAATGCAACAATTCTCTCTCCTTTCTTATTTCAGCTCTTCTTCTCTTTATACTAGCTTTAAATTCCAGTCGTTGGAGGTAGGTGAGCTTCATTGATTGCAGAAGAACATTTGAAATTACTCCTGTTGAAATGCATTGTTTTCTAGTTGGGTGATATAACTATAAAAAATTGTAATGCCGTTCTTGCCAGAAATGGCAGCTGGATGTTTAGGAACATATGAAGTAAAGGTTTTGGACTGTGAGGACAGTTTCCAACGTTTATTATTTATTGCTTGTGACAATGTTGCTTTTTCAAACTGTCTGGAGTTAATATTTCGGACGGAGTTGCTTCCTTAGGATCGTCCAGAGTTAAAATTTTGGATAGAGCTAGAGAGATGGACGAAGCAAAATGTCTTGAATTTGGGAAGGTGCTTTGTTTGAAATGTTCTAGCCCGTCCGAAGTTAGTTTTTCACATTGTCTGAACTTCAACATATGGATTTTGGAAACGTCTTGAGCATTGACTGAGGTCTACCTTTGTTTCTGCCTCCCATCATTCTAGATATGTTTCAGACTGATTGAAATGCTCTTCCATTCTAAGCTTAAGAACAAGGTTGCATCCGAAGTGAATATTTAGGACTGATTGAAGTTTTAGATGAAGTTGTTTTGTTCTTGTTCTTTGGAAAATTTCTTCAACTACTGGAATGCTTTCATAAGTTTTAATCCTCATATTTCAACATTTGAAGATGACATAGATATGTGGAGTTTGTCTAAAACAATTTGGGACGTTGAGCATTTTTCTTTCAGATTATTGTCCAGATTGAAGCTTTTGCAATCTTTAATTTATTAATGCATTTTAGGATCTTGACAAACTTTAATTAGTACATAACTTAATCAGTTTTTGTTTATCATCAAAATTATGCAATTATACTAACAATTATGGATTGATTTACCAAGTCAATCCATTTTTTGTCATACTGAATGACATCTAATGTGGATCAGATGGTCAAATTATATATTTAAGAGATTGTTAGGCTTCATAGTGTACCTATCTCAATTGCATCAGATAGGGATCGTCAATTTATCTCAGAGTTTTGGTAAAGTATGCATAGGAGATGGGGACAAAATTGTACCTGAGCTCCGCATATCATGCTCAGACAGATGGTCAATTTGAAAGGATTATTGAGGTTTTGGAGGACATGTTACAAGCCTATGTCTTAGACATGGGGAGTTCATGGAGTTGTCATTTGCCATTGGTGAAGTTTGCCTATAATAACAGCTATCAACCAAGTATTGGCAAGGCTTCATTTGAGATATTATATAGCAAGAAATGTGGCACGCCACTGTATAGGGAGCAGGTTGGTGAGCAAAAGCTGTTAGAACCTATGATGGTACAATAGGCAGTAGAAAAAGTCAAGCTGATAAGGAAGCATCTTGAAGTTGCCCAAGATAGACAAAAGAAATACGCTGATGGGAGGCGTCAAGATCTTCAATTTGGAGTTAGGGAGCATGTATTTCTGAAAATCTCACCCACCCATGGAGTAATGATATTTGGAGTAAAGGGAAACCTAAGTCCTTGTTTTATTGGGCCATTTGAGATTCTAGAATCTATTGGAGTTGCATTCCTATTGGCTTTGCCGTCATCATTATCCGAGGTCTACAATGTATTCCACATCTCCCAATTGATGAAATATTCAGCAGATCCGTCTTGTGTGTTACATGTAGAGCAATTTTAATTTGAGGAGGACCTAACATATTAAGAGTGGCCAGTCGGGATACTTGATGTTCATGATAGATAGTTAAGAGAGAGGATAATAAAGTATGTTTTGGTTCAGTGGAACAACCACAGTAAGAAAGAAGGTACATGGGAGCTTGAGGAAGACATACGACAACTTTACCTTGATTTGTCTTTTTCTTTAGATGTATTATAAGTTTCGAGGACAAAACTTTTGTAACGTAAGGAGAATGTAATAACCACCCATGTGAATAAGGAAGATGTATTATTGAAGGCTTGGCTATATTCGGCACACATGCGTTGTTTTTTTCAACCCAAATAATGCATGCCTTTAATTACATGTTGGGTGGTAGGGTGAGCATGCTTTAATGCATGATTAGCATCCCAATTATAAGAATGTTAGCAAGAGTGAGGGAGAGACTAAGAAGGGAGGAAGTGAAGGAGCATCGCTGTAGAGAGAGGGAGAAAGTGAAGGACAAGGAGGAGTTTGTTTTCTGTGTTTACCTTCATGGATTTTCAGTCGGGTAAATAGATAGATGTATCTACATTTCATATGCAATGATTATACTGGATCAGATGTTTAATTAGATGTGTATAAATCATGATTTAGCTAAGATGTATGCAATTAATCAGGCTGTGCAGGTGGACTGAGAATTATAAAATTCATTTTATGTGATTTGCAAACGAGTTTTTATGCATGCTGTTTGGATAATTAGATCCGTTAAATGTGTTTGGGTTTCGAGGGTTTAGGTACCTTGTAAATTTGGTAGGAATTTGATGTGAAATGACTGTTTAAATGATGAAATATTCTTGACCATTTAAAACAGAAATTTCGTTAATTTTTGTATATTTGAAAGTTTTTAATATTACATATGGATCTTGAAATGAAGCTCTCTTAGTGTAGAACACATCCGAAGGTTTAGATGTAGGAAATGATATGTGTATATGATTTTATTAACAAAAATAAAAAAAGATTGAGAAGGGGACACTATTTGGGATATCACAGATAGTGTCCAACATTTACCTTAAATGGCATGATTAAAAATAAATTATGCGGAGTTTTGTATATATTTTTCTAGGATATGAACTGTTGAATGTATTCTAAATAATGATATTACCCTATCATAGAAATCTTGAGTTGAATGATTTTATTTAGTGGGTTAGATTTAATGAATTGTGAAAAATAGAAAATTCATTAAATCTAGAACTTTTGGACCTTAGATTTCATGTGGACCATATTAGATTATCAAGCATGTCATTGTCATTTTTAGGATTTAATTTCCAAGGCTAAAATTTTGGAAAAATGTTAAAAAAATAAATTTATAAAAATCCAAAATATTTTATTTGGGACAAACGTCCTTGGAGGAAAAACGCTAGCAACATACGCTGTCTGGATTTGTGACTGGGCCAACACCAGACGCTAGCCCACACTAGAGACAGGGCTCCAACCTGTTGAACATATTATCTAGCTTGATTTTGATGATGAACATTCTTAACCAAGTATGTTTTGATGATGAACAAAGACATAAGTGAAACATTAAGGTTTCTCAAGTATGTTGCAGAAATATTAACTCATACTCAACTTGAGAATAACATTCATGATGATAAAAGGAAGACATAAAGTAAATGCTCTTTTAAAATTAAGTATATAAATTTTGTATATACTTTAAAAAGGAAAAGAGAAATTCTGAAGTCTTGAAGGCACCCTTCGGAGCCAACAATAACAACCTCGGAGTTATCTCAACATATTTTTGAGTAAACTGAAAAGCATCGGAATCGTCACAACAACTTTGGAGTTAATTAAGAATCTTTGAAGTAGTCACAACGTGTTTCAGAGTAAATTGAAGAGCTTCAGAGTCGTCATAGCAAAGCTTCAGATAAGTCACAACAAACGTCGGAGTATTCACAATGAGCTTCGAAGTAAAACAAAATAAAAAACTTAGAAGTCGTTACAAGTATGTTTCGGAGTAGATAGACAAGCTTTGGAGATAATTGAAAAGCTTCGGAGAAAGCCCAAGACAAGCTTCAGAATCCTCACAGCGTGTTTCAGAGTTGTCACAAGCACACTTCGGAGTCTTTTTCAAAGCTTTAGATAAGTCACAGCGTACTTCAGAATAATCAAGAAAGTTTCGGAATCGTCAAGTATGCTTTGGAGTAGTCATAGAAGTTTCGAAGTTATCACAGTACACCTTAAAAATAATAGGACAAGCTTCAGAGTTAATCAATTACGCTTCGAAGTAAACAAACATGCTTCGAAAAACTTAGAGCCACATTTCAGAGTAAATTTGAACAAGCTTTATAGTAAACAGACCTGCTTCGGAGTCCTCAAGACTTTACTTCGGAGACAATAAACAAGCTTCGGAGTCATTAAACACTGCTTTGGAGTTGCCTTTCTAAAGCATTAGAAGTTCAGAAAATTCAAATCTCTTTCTACAAAGGACTGTCGCAATCAAGAAGGCCTATTACCATTTTAGAGAATCTGAAGCAAACTAATCGAAACATCCAAAATCAATTAAGACATCATCTGTTCACTCGTCTCTTAGGAGTAATTGAAGAAGCAACTTTGGAACACCCGACGAAAGTGAACATTGAGAAAAGTCAGCGACAGAGTAGCAGATCGATACCAGAATGCAGCAAAGTCAGACGGCAAACAAAATATAAGGTAAAGAAAAATATTTTTAGACATTTGAATGTCTGCCAAAGTCAGCAACGGAAAAATCTCTCTCAACCTATAAAAGACAAATTCAGAAGCAAAAGAAAACAAAAACAAAAGAACTCTTGAATATCATTGATCATTGTTGAAAATACGAAGAGCTTTCAAAATCTTCTTTCAAAGTTCAACTCCAACAGCTACATCTCTGTGAGAAGCTCTCAAAGTCTAAATCGCTTCTCAATCAAGGTGTTTGAGTCTTTTACTCTCATTTGCTTATTCATTTACTGAAAGTTTAGAATTTTATGTACAAATCTATCTAAGTAAGAGACATC
>JAYJMB010079809.1:0-22142 GCA_036873735.1 Pouteria campechiana
AATGGCCAAACCTTATTCAAATAACCAAATTTAAACCAAACCTAGTCTCCACAATATCCACATTTTCATGCCATCCCGGCATCATACAAATTTCTAATCACTCTGCCACCGCACAAATCCAAATGCTACATATGGCATAAGTTATAATTTCACATTACTCATACATAATATTTCATACATTTTAGTCAAAATAGTTCAATCATTTGGCATGTAATACATAATCAAATTCAATATCAATCAATTTCCAAAATAATTATCCAATTCAATTACATACTATTTGTATGTTAGACATTCTTCTGAAATGTCAATCAACACAATTAAATTACAAATGCCAATTCATCATTCTCAATGAAAAAACAATAAAATTATTCAATTATGCATAAGCATATCATCCTTCAAAAAGCATGCATAATGTAGAATAGATAATCAGTTGGTCAACCAATTTTATCTAGCCATTATAACCAAAGGAATTTAATAATTCCTGTACAAACCAATTTCACTAAACAAAATTGAATTCAATTACCAATACTCATTTGTGAAAGTCTTACAGTTTCATCATCATTTCAAATCTACATACTCTATGAAAAGATAACAATTCAAATGTTCAAACAAGATGTATATTAGCATTACTAAATTGGATGCATATAACGATCATCATGCTTCCCTGTACAATGATTATCATAAATATTTATCATTTTATCTTGATCAAAAATTGAATCAACTCATATATAGACCATCATTGCATCATTTCTATCAATTCATTAGTGCCTCTATTCACTAACTCATGCCTTTAACATACAATTTGACATTTCTTTTTCATTTTTGTGTTCTTCCATATTTCTCAAAAATTCGTATACTCGTATTGGCATGTCATGTTCCATTTCTTCTAATAACTAATGCCATCATGGTTCTGGACTCATCTCTCAACTTAAACTTATCACTTAGATAAGTTCATAGGCTCTGATACCACCTATAACGCCCCACCCTCTAGGGGCTGTTGCTCCATTTTACACCGTAAATTCACTATAATTACATAAAAAATTTCCCACTTCCTTGGTGGGTTTCTCAGACACCATTTTCTAATTTACCTAATTTTAACAGAAAATCGGACAAAGCCTCCCCTAAAAATGGTGCTGCCCACCTAGGGTACAAACATTCAACATTCAATATAATATAACTTTTCAATTAAAATTCATTAATTAGAATTTAAAATACTCCATAATTCTCCATTCATCCGTACAACACCCCTAACTCCACAAGCTCCTAGGACCTGTATTAGACTATGATGGCATTACACACTAGGAGAAACATATCATACTATCATCATATTATATATTATCTACTAGACATGCCAATACTTTACTTTATACATCCTTTGAATTCTTTAAAATACAATTAAACTATTACATTATGAATTACAATTACACATCAATACAAAATGGGATTCCAATCCCAATATATAATCATACCATCCAAAGATCTTTAGTCTCTCTCTCATACATCCCTTATTTGACTTGTCAACTAAAAATTGAAGAAAGGATGCGTGAGTCCGGGCAACTCAATAAGTAGGCACAATTAATAAACAATAATAATAAACCATGATTAATACACATGTTTTAACCTAGAACATGAATCAAAATAACACAATCTAAATATGTCTAGGAGGCTCAAATCCTCCTCAATCCATTACAACACCCTTCGCCCTTCAGGCGTATACAATCACAACCATAACTACAATATACTTCCATCTCATCCTAGGATATATAATAAAAAACAAACATACCATGAGGCTCAAATCTTCATACTATCCATACACATTCCTATCAATACAACCCAGGGATATCATCTATTCCCTCTATTTTATACATTCTTATCACAAAACTGGGATATTCCCTATCCCTTTCATGTAGAAGACATCCATATATAAGGATGAGTATAACATAAGGTACCTTATAGCTCCTCATTTATTTCAATCCAAGAAACACTCTCAATCCCTTTTTATATTCATGCATACATACTATTTGTGGTATAATTTATATCTCATTACATTCATACAATCACATATTTCCATTCTCTACATACTCAAGGAATACTCACTATTTCTCAATACACATGTATTTAGAAAATAGATAAACATCATTCTTAAACAAATACAAGATATCTATAATCCCACACCCATAACATACATGCCCAAGACAAACATTGGATATCCACTATCCTCATCCATTCATTCAAATCAACTAGGGACCGCCTACTTACCTCAGGTCTTGAGCTCCACCCATTTTCTCAATCTTTGTCTTTTTATCTATCTCAGATCATCCAAGAAATTCACGCATGGCTTCTCTCATGGACATAAATCCAAGCCCTAAACTCTAGTTGACACCATCCATTTGGGGAAAATCTGATATTTCTTCCATTTCATCCATTTTTCATAGTTCAAATCATTCTAACTTGGTTCTAAACGCAAGATCGCTTGATTTACTAGCTAGGCATGATAATTTCCTAGCTAAAATGACTTGGGATTAGGCTAAATGGGGTTAGGGCAAGGAAAGGGGAAGAAATGGAATGGAAGAAAGAAATGGAACGGCAAAAAAATGGCTGAATCATCGGCTGCCTCACATAAAAGAATAACCATGTCGTTGCATCAAATTCCACATAGCGATGTGGACAAATCTACCACGCCTTGCCACCTTGCCATAACTCAATTCTACGTCAAGACATCTAATCTACACCACATCATGGAAAAATCTGCCCACACAATACCCCTTTCTTCGGTCTGATGCCACGACATCCATTTCCAGGTTATTTTTTGCCTATTTTTTCATTTTTTTACATATTTTCTTTTCCTCATTTATTTTATATTATTTTTCCACATAATAATGGCACAAATTTTCACATTTCACACCCTTGAATAAGTAAAAATCAAATCATAATTTCAATACATTCACTTGCAATTTGCTACATCAGACTTATACTTACATTAATTCCTTTCAAACCTAATTTGTTTATTTATCAACATATAATTATCAAAATTTAACACCACAAGTGTTACAAATGTGTAGTTAAAATTTGATAGTGAAATTGTATAATGGTAAAAGTCATGATGTATTTGTATATTTGTGGTTTAAAAAGATTCCAATTGTATGGCATGTCATAGTAAATCATTTAAGTATGACATTATGGATGGATTTGTATTAATCCAAGGTTGAACATTACCATCATGATCCAGTTTTGATCTTGGGCGGAGATGTGAGTATAGGTGTGAGTGTTTAGATGCAATTGTTGTTTTATAGTTATTGAAATAAAAATTTTATTTGATTTCACATATGTATATTATGTTTAAATGCACATAATACATGGTAGACTCTGCCGAGTTTTAAGCAGGATATTCCACTTAAAATTAGAGAAATTATTAGAATGTGTGATGAGTGAATTTCATATACATATATTATAATGTTTAAGCTTATTTATTTGCAAATTCTTGTCTCTTTTAGATGAATTTAATGCTTATTCATTGTATTTTAAAGTTTCCTTGAAAATGGAAAAAGAAGAGAAAATGATTGAAAAGGAAGCAGCTATGAAGATGGAGCAAAAAAGCAACGCGGACCAACGAGATAGCCGGCATCGTAAGCACCAGAACTAGATAGCACCATCGACACCAGCGGCTAACCTGGTTTGTGGATTTTTTTGCAATTATGTATTTTTGGGATTTTTAAGCAAAAACTTAGGATTTTTCAAGGGTTCTTCCCACTTTCATTTTTAAGAGTTTTTATCTGGGGTTTAGAGCCGTTTTTCAAGAGATTTCTCATGTAGAAGAAGAAGGGAATGCAAGTAAGAAAGAACAAAGAAAGAAGATATTCTTTGTTTTTATCATCCTGTCTTAGGAAGTTATTTTATTTTCTCTAATGAACTAAATCCCTTATTTTAAGGTAAAGATGGAGCCCTTTTTGATACCCTTTGTTATGGATTGTTGGATATCGTTAATGCTAGATGATCTTATTTCATTCATGATGTTATTTGCAATGATTTATTTTATTTTATTGCTTGATCAGTAATATTATGAGTTTAATTATTTATCAAAGCATGGTTAAGGTATACACCATATGCTAAACCATGAGCTCCCTCGAATGAGAAGGATTGAAATCGAATCCCTAGACTTTTTCATCTCATTAATCTCTCTGCACTATCTTTAGCTATTTATTTACTTTTATTCAATTAAGTTTCTAAAATTACACCAAATCTTATTCCAAGTCTCTTTAGTTGTATACTTAGTAATTAATATAAATTATGTTGGTTTACCATTCTCTATGGGATCGACCCTTGCATTTGCACACTATATTGCTATACGTCCATACACTTGCTAGGAATTATAGTTTGAACCATTAAGTTTTTAACATCGTTGTTCGGGAATGATTCCAAACTAATTTAATTAAGTTTAGTTAAATTCTTTCTTTTATTTCTGTGTATAATTATTTATAAGATTATTTTTAATTATTTATTTCTTTTTGTTGCAGAATTGTGAATGCACAGAAGGAGATCTCTAACCCTACTCTGTTTCCATTAAATAATCGTGCTGATAAAGTGGAAATTGAAATAGAGATTTCAAATGAAGAAGAAGAAGTAAACATGGCTAATAATGTGGAAATCTAAGTGGATCAACTTGTGCAACAAGTGCAATATGCTCAACAATTAATCAAAGAGTTTGCATGCCCTACTATACAGATGTCACCCTCATGCATTGTGTTAGATGAGGATGCTAGAAATTATGACTTGAGACATGTTCACTTTAACATGCTTCCATCTTTCCATGGGTTAACTTCAGAGGATCCATTGACTTTCATGTGTGATTTTTATGCAACCATCGAAATATTTCCATTGCAAAGGCTAAGAGAAGATCAGTTACATATGAGATGCTTCCCTTACACTCTGAAAGATGCAGCCAAGACTTGGTTTATGACCGTATTACCTAGCTCCTTGACAAATTAGGGAGTAGTTTATGATAAGTTCATTGGAAAATTTTGCTCTTATGCAAAAACTACTAAATTGAGAAGCAAAATAGCTACTTTTGCTCTGATGGATGGTGAAGCTTTCCAGGAATCATGGGAAAGATCTAAAGCAATTTTGGTTCAATTCCCTCATCATAGATATCCACTTGAGTTGCTTAAAATATTTTTCTATGATGGACTGACACAATCATGCCAAGCCATGGTTGATAATACTGCAAGTGGAGTCATGGGAGAGAAGACTCCAGAAAAAACTTATGAGCCTTATGAGATGATGGTAGCAAATTCTCAATAGAAGAGTGTAAGTGGTAGATCTAAGGGACTTTATGAAGTAAATACTAATTTTACTCAATGCAAATGTCAGAGTTGGCTGAGTAGATGAAGGCAATATGCTTGATGATGGTGAAATTGAAGCGACTACAACCTACTCCTACAAAGGTTTATTCTCTTTGTCGTAATTTAGGACATTCACCTAATATTTACCTTTGGAATGAATATTTTGTAGGTGTTGCTGAGCAGGCCAATGTAATAAACTTTTACAACTAGAGGCCATGGAATGATCCATACTCAAACATCTACAATCCTGGTTGGAGGAATCATCCTAACTTCTCTAGGAATAATGAAAGAAATCAAAATCAAACTAGAACCTCATTTCAACCTCAACAGAAAAGGCCTACATTTAAAGAAACACTACAGAGTTTCATGCAAGCAACACAAAGCAAGCTTCAGAATTATTTAATCAAATTTCAAAACATTGATTCCAAGTTCCATAACATGGAGGCATCCATGAAAAAGATGAAAACTCAGTTAGGACAAATTAAAGAAGCAGTACAAAGTCATAGATCTGAGAAGTTGCCTAGCTAATAGAGCAAGCAAAAGCATTAACAACACTGAGGAGTAGAAAGGTAATTTGTAAGGCCCTGAAAATTTCAAAAATATAAATTTTCAATATTATAAAGTTTTGGTAATTTTTCCATTACGGCATACTGTAAATTTGAATTTTTGAAGAATTTTATTATCAAAACATTATAAAAATAGATGAAGTATCCATATTGATATGAGTATAATGAGGACATATGTTAATTAATAATTAATAGGTGAAGAAAAATTAAAAATTACATGTGGAAAGCCCAAAAACCAGTTGCTAGTAATTTTTGAAAAATTTCAATTTAATCAAATTTAATTGAAAAATAAATGATAAAATTATGAAAATAATAGATGGAAAATTAATTTGGGAATATGATATATCAAATGTATGACTCACATGTTTAAAGAATAATAATTTGATGGCAATTTGAAAATTCATGAGAGTGAATGTGCATGGAATTGGGTGCAGCATAGACTACCAAAATTTAAAAAAACAATATAAAAAGTGTATTTTTGCAATTCCCATCCCATTTCCATCATTCTTGTCTTCCAGCCCATGCTAGCCAACATACCCTCTTTCCCCATCATCCCAGTTTTCCATTTTAGGTAATTTTGCTTCAAGTGATCCATAGCAAATGTTGATTCAAGTAATTAGTGGGCTATAGGATGTATTTTCTCTTGAGATTAAACATGGTGAAATACTGTTTATTAGTGGGACCCACCAAAGAAATTTAAAGATTAAGGTAAGTGCTTAATCTAATTTAAATGGTGATGATGTTTATGAAAGAACATTATGCAAAAGTTGATTTATCTTCAATGAATTTCAAACCCTAATTCAAGGGGTTTTGCTAAAAATTTTAATAGGGAATTAAGGATTTATTAGAGGGTGGAAATTGGAGTATAAGGGCTCTACAAATTGGTCAATTAATTAAGGTAAGCCGGTATTTGTTTTAAGTTATTTTAAGTTCAATTTAATTTTTTTGAATGATTACAATTTGGGCACTTGTAATCTAACATTTTTGTATATGAGTTACATGATTTTAAACATATATTTTCTACCTCATGCAACCATAATTAATTTATTGTATTAGCATGTATTAGCTTGAATTAAATTGCATTGAAAATAATGTAATTCGGATGAACAGTGCACTGACAGAATACCTTACCAAGTACCCCTCTTGAGGTTGATTAAAACCCAATTTAATGATGTTATTTTGTAAAAATAAAAATATTAAATTAAAATAGATATAATTAAATACTATCATATAAAATTTTATGAATAAATTCCACTGTTTGACCCCTCAAAAAATATGAACATTAAATAGCCTGAAAATGAGATGCTGATAGCGTCCCACCCTTTTGAAATTTTGCCTTATTTTTAATCTTCTTATTTTGAATTAATTTAAGCTAAAATTTTTATAAAAATTCTATTATATTTTTTTAATTGACGTAAAAATTTTAGGGGCAAAAGAGATGTATAATTTTGTCTAATTTTTTTTTATTTATATCTTCATATTTTAATTTTAAATTGATCAATTTACATTATTTTAGTCTAAAATTAGGATCAAACATTTTTCATATTATTAGGAATCTACAAACATATTTTTAGATCAATTGGATATTTATAAACTAGTAAATAAGAATTTTATTTTAGATATAATGTACATGTATTCTACGCCCCTAGGAGTACCGATAAAATTTAGTTTTGGCATCTGATTGGCATAGAGCTCAGTGTGGCTCATATATGTATTTTATGATGGCTATGGGGCCAACCTATGTCCGCCATGTGGTGAGGAGTGGCCTGGTTGGCCAGTGGGCAGTTGTGTTGGCAGCCGACATAGCTGGGCGTTGCTATTCGCCTAAATGGCCTATTTGCTATGATTGGCTTGAGTAGCTTATGTAGGCATGTTTATAGAGAACTGGTAATCTTGTGAAGTGATGAGGGTGGGATACCATTGGATACAACAATATGGTTGTGTGGGCCTGGCAGGCTTCTAGCCAGGAGTGACAAGATGGACCTGACACGCTAAAGAGTGAAAGGGTAGTGTTCTGGTTTATGTGCCTCTTGGGGAGGAGTGTGTGGATGATGCAGTTTTATAGACAAATCTTCCCCCAAAACTCAAGGATCCAGGTAGTTTTAATATCTCAATTACTATTCGAGAAATGAATAAGGTAAAGGCAATGCTAGACTTAAGTGCAAGTATTAATTTGATGTAGTATTCTATTTATATGCAATTAGGATTAGGAGAATTGAAACCCACTACAATGTCTCTATAGCTTGAAGATAGATTAGTTAAATATTCAAGAGGTATTGTAGAGGTTATTCTTGTGCAAATTGATAAACTAATTATTCATGCAGATTTCATTCTACTTGACATGTAAAGACAAATGATACCTGAAAGGGAAGTGCTTATTCTTCTAGGACACCCTTTAATGGGAACCCCTAAGACAATCATAGATGTGTTCAATGGAAAGTTAAAGATTCTTGTCTTAGATGAAATTGTGTAATTTTCTATTTATAATTCTTTATCACTACCTTCATATCCTAGTCAATGAATTGGATAGCGCAAAACAAGTCAAAGAGGGAGAAGGTACCAATGAAGGGTTGCCACATGTGATCCCAAAAGTGGAACAACCATCTTTTACATCACCTAAACTGGAATTAAAGCAATTACCTTAGAACTTAAAGTGTGTATTTTTAGGTAAAAATAATACTTTTCCAGTGATTATTGCTTCTAACTTATCTATTGATGAAGAAATTAAGCTGATGAATGTGTTGAAAGAGCACAAAGGGGTTATAGGGTGGACCTTAGCAGACATTAAGAGAATTATCCCCAATGTGTGTATGCACAAAATTTTGCTAGAAGATGATGCAAAAACTTCTAGAGAAGCTCAAAGAAGACTTAACCCACATATGAACGAAGTTGTGAGAGCAGAGATGATCAAATTGTTGGTTGTAGGTATTATCTATCCAATCTCTTATAGCAAATGGGTAAGTCCAGTGCATGTGGTGCCAAAGAAGTCTGGTATTTATGTTGTAAAAAATGACAAGGATGAATTTGTGCCAATGTAAATGACTCCAGGATGGCAAATGTGCATGGATTACAAGAAAATTAATGCAAAGACAAGAAAAGATCACTTTTCCCTTTCTTTTATTGATTAGATGCTTGAAGGTTGGAAGGTCATGCTTACTACTATTTTCTGGATGGTTTTTTAGGTTATAATCAAATTCCAATTGCTCTAGAGGGCTAGGAGAAAATGACTTTTACCTGTCCATTCAGAACTTTTGCATACTACAGGATGCCATTTGGTTTGTGAAATGCCATTGCTACTTTTCAAAGGTATATGATGTCCATCTTTTTTGACATGATTGAAAAGTTTATTGAGGTGTTTATGGATAATTTTTCTGTTTTTGGAGACTCATTTGATAACTACCTTCATAACTTGAGTTTGGTGCTTAAAAGATGTATGGACATGCATTTGCCACTAAGTTAGGAGAAGTGTCACCTTTTAGTAAAATAGGAAATTGTACTTGGGCACATTATTTCAAATAAAAGCATTGAGGTAGATAAGGCAAAAATTGAATTGATTGCAAATTAGCCACCACCAATTTAAATCAAAGGAATTAGAATCTTTCTTGATCGTGCAGGTTTTTACTGATAGTTTATTAAAGATTTCTCAAAAATTTCTAGACCACTTTATAACATGTTGGCTAAGGATGTAACTTTCTATTTTGATGAGGAGTGCCTTGTAGCCTTCAATACCTTGAAAGAAAAATTGACATCGGCTCCTATTCTAGCAGTTCCAAATTAGCTCTTCCATTTGAACTCATGTGTGATGCATCAAAATTTGTTGTTGGTGCTATCTTATGATAAAGAGTAGATAATTTACATCATGTTATTCATTATGCAAGTAGGACTCTAAATGAAGCACAATTAAATTATTCTACCATTGAAAAAAAATTGCTTGCTATTGTGTTTACTTTGGAAAAAATTATTTTTACTTGATTGGTTCAAAGGTAATTACTTATTCAGATCATGTTGCACTAAGATATTTGCTAACAAAGAAGGATGCCAAGCCCAGGTTAATCAGGTGGATTCTATTATTGTAAGAGTTTGATCTAATAATTAGGGACAATAAGGGGTGTGAAAATGTTGTAGCAAATTATTTGTCTAGACTGGTGGAAGGGATTGACTTTGAGTAAGAAAGAGGAAAGAAAAATAATCATATCAATGAGATCTTTCCTAATGAGCAATTATATTCTATAAAGGAGTATGAACCTTGGTACACTAATATTGTAAATTACTTGGTTAAAGGAATTTTTAATCCTCCGTTGAACTCACAGGGAAGAAAAAAACTATTGTCAATGGCAAAGCATTATTTCTGGGATGACCCAGTCCTATTGAAAATATGCCTAGACCAAATCATTAGGCATTATGTTCCAAAAGATGAGCAATAGAGTAGTCTGAGACATTGCCACACATTAAGTTGTGGAGGACATTTTGGAAGGAAGAAAACTGCTCTCAAAATCTTTCAATATGGGTTTTATTGGCCAACAATTTTTAAGGACACTCATGCTTTTGGTGCTATGTGTGATAACTGCCAAAAAATAGGAAACATTGGAAAAGGGGATGAGATGCCACTTACAGGTAACCTTATCATTGAACAATTTGATGTATGGGGCATTGATTTCATGGGTCCATTCCCACCATCTAATGGGAACCAATATATTTTGCTTACTATAGATTATGTGTCTAAATGGATTGAAGCTATGACCACTAAAACTAAAAATACTCATGTTGTGCTGAGAATTCTGAAAGACAGGATTTTTTCTAGGTTTGACACTCCAAGAGCTATCGTTAGTGATAGAGGAACTCATTTCTACAATAAGATTTTTGCAACTCTATTGAAAAAGTACAACATAACTCACAAGGTTGCAACACTTTATCATCCACAAATGTTGGGGCAGGTAGAAGTCAGTAACAAACAAATAAAAGCAATTTTGGAAAGGACTGTGAACACTTCAAGGAAAAACTGGGCAATGAAGCTGAATGATGCCTTGTGGGCTTACAGAAATGCTTTCAAGACCCCAATTGAAATGAATCTATATAGAATTGTTTTTGGGAAAGCTTGCCATTTGCCTTTTGAGTTGGAGCATAAGGTCTATTGGACTATTGAACATCTAAATTATGATATGGAAAAGGCAGGAGAGTAGAGGAAACTTTAGCTTCATGAATTTGAGGAGCTGAGGAATGAAGCATATGAGAATTCCAAGATCTACAAGGAATGTATCATGATGAAGTCATTTATAAATGGCACATTGAGCCTAGGATGAATGTTTTGCTTTATGACTCACATTTGTATTTGTTTCTAGGAAAAATGATGTCACATTGGGTCAGTCCATTTCATGTCACACAAGTGTTTCCTTATGGAGTAGTTGAACTGAAGAATCCAAAAGACGGGAGCACTTTCAAAGTTCATGGACATCTTGTGAAGAAATACAATAGAGAGAACATGCCAAGGCAACTGAATTAAGTATAGGAAATTGAAAAATTTGTAGAAGAAGGGAGTTCATCTTGCTCAAACTTTAAATAGAGCGCTTCTTGGGAGGTAACCCAAGCTGTTTTATCTTCCAATTATTTCAATTTCTTAAACATGTTACATTAGTTTAAATAATCTTACTTTAATCATTAAGTTGATAGATTACATTGTCATTCTTCCTATCTACTTTACTTAATGCATTATTGTTTCATGTTTGACAAGGTAAAGGCTTAAGTAACAATTTCAAGTAATGAGATCAAATACATGATGATACAACATGAATAGGGAGCTTCAAGGTAGCATTTGGGCACCTCTACTATTGGAAAACCATAAGGAGGCAAAAGGAGATAGTAAGTGAGTACCGTGGGCACTAGGACCGTCCAGAGAGAGAGAGAGAGAGAGAGAGAGAGAGAGAAAATAGCTTCATTGTCTTCCCACCTCCACCTACACTACATGATGTACTAGATGAAGATTCAAGTTGGACACAAGATGACAGTTCCAACAAGTGATCCATTTCAGGGAAGTCTTGATTTTTCAGTGCTTATTCCACATTGAGGACAATGTTATGTTTAAGTTTATGTGTGTTTAGCATTTTATTTATGTTTAAGGATGTTTTTATCTAAGCTTGGGGGTTTTTGTAGTTTATTTAGTTTATATATCGTGTGTTTAGTTGGTTTGGCTAGTTGGAGTTGCTTATGTGTTATGTTTAAATTTTTATATTGACTTAGCTAAAAGAAATCCAAGAGCAATTATGTTAACATACTAAAACTGAACAGGAGGGATTCTCTCTTGATGATCAATAACATATGCTAAGTTTGTGATTACTATTGCACATGATTTAGAAGAAAGGATAAATGCTACCTTGTGATTTAATGATTCTTATGATAAGTCCTTCTTATTCATGATTAATGAAAATTTCATTGAGCAAATTATATTATGATCATGCAAAGTGCATGTTGATGAGTTGATAGAGTTGTGAATTTAGTGACTTATTTTGGTTGACACAAGCATTCTAGAACATGTTTGGTTATCCCTCAAGGCAAAATCCTAGATTACATATTTACTTGGAAGTGATTTAGGTAATTTTTTGATCAGTTTGAACCTTTCAAGCTAACCTAGTACATTCATATCGCTAGTGTCCCCGTCGAGTCTTATGAGAGAATGGCATATGCAAAGCATGTAAAAAATTACCATTCAACTTTTCTATCTTTAGCCTCATCATCAAATTCTTTTTAGCCTGAATAACCATGCTTGACCTATAAGAGACATATTCTATACGTATGTTGATAGAGAGGTATCAGTGAAGCAAAAGAAATTAAGTTTGGAGGGAATTGAAAAGAAGAATGCCAAAAGAAGAAGAAAAAGAACAAAAAGAAAAGAATTAGTAATGAATCATCTTTTAATAGGGAAACCATATCTCCATGAACTCAATAGAAAATAAGTTTGGGGTGTGGTAGTAATATGACCATAATAGGGGTGATCACATCCCAAGAAACTTAACAAAAATAAGTTTGGGGGTGTGATAGTAATAAAGCCCATAATAATAAAAAATAAAATAGAAAAAAAGAAACCCAAACGAAATTTTTTTCAGAGAGTGAACATTCATATGTAATTCTATGAATCCTTCTTTTCTTTATTAGTTAAACCCAAGGCCTCATTACAAGCTTATAAAGACCTATTAATCCAGTTAAATAGAGTCATCTACATTAGTGGAGTGGGATTATGAAAAGCAAGCCTATTAAGTGTTTTGTGAAGATCATTAGAATCACTGGTTTGAACATTCTTGACTGAAAAGTATACATGTAGCATGTAATTAACATTACACACATACACATTTTCACTTCATGAAAGGATTGATGCATGAGTTTCATGAGATTACTTGGTAAGTATCTTGAATGAGTTATGAATTATATATACATGTGTAATTTGTCTGGCATGCTACTGATTGATTAAGAGAAAGTATCCTAATTGATTCATGAGTTTAAATTTCTAGTTTGCTCGAGGAAGAGCAAATAAGAATTTCATACACATGTTACACATGTTTAAGCTTATTTATTTGCAAATCCTTGTCTCTTTTAGATGAATTTAATGCTTATTTGTTGGATTTTATAGGTGCATTGAAAATAAAAAAATAAGAGAAAAATATTGGAAAGGAAGCAGCTACAAAGATGGAGCAAAAAAGCAACGTAGACCAAGGTAGACTGCCGAAGTCGGTGGTGGACCCGTTTTGCAGACTTTTCCGCAATTGCGCATTTTTGGGCTTTTTAAGCAAAAACTTAGGGCTTTTCAAGGGTTCTTCCCACTTCCATTTTTTGAAGTTTTTGTCTTGGGTTTAGAGTCATTTTTCAAGACATTTCTCATGGAGAAGAAGAAGGGATTGCAAGAAGAAATAAGAAAGAAGAAAGAGAGAAGATGTTTTTCATTATTATTATCCTATCTCAGGGAGTTATTCTATTTTCTATAATGAACTAAATCCCTTTTCCTAGGGTAAAGATGTAGCCCTTTTTGATACTCTTTGTTATGGATTGTTGGATATTGTTAGTGCTAGATGATCTTATTTCATTCTTGATGTTGTTTGCAAGCACATAGCAATAGAAGAACTTGTCTCTAAAATCTGCCCAGGTCATACTCATGCCATGATTGGATAGAATGTGCCTTTCAGTTCCACCAACATCCTACATCTCCCTCCAGCTTGTAGACTACATATGGAACATTGTGTGCCTTAAGATACCTCATATAAGTGAAAACCTTCTCCATTCCCGAGATCCACTCATCTACAACCAAATAAATTTTTTATCCATTATATGTATGAGGCTTCATGTTAGGAAAAACTTTCATATTTAGCTCTAATTTGGGTTGTCTCTATGATGTCCCGTCTTCTCACCTATTTAGTCACATTTGGCCCAGCTTGTGGTGTGGACTCCCCTATCGACCTTCTCTATGCTTGTAAAAGCTCCTAGAGTGTTTATGCCATGCCCATCATCATGTTCATCATAGCACCTACTTTTGTATCGCAACTTGCACTAGTGGAGTAATCCCACCACTAGAACCTAGCACCTCTGGCCTATTAGCATTTGTAGCAGCCAACTCTCTTTCAACTTTGGGTAATTCCACATTAGCTTGATCCTCCTCCATTTCACTAGGAACCTCATGTGCTCCTCCACTTGAGCCATTCTAAGAGTATTCACTTGTTTAGTCTATTCCTCCCTCCTGAGAGCCCGTCCTTGAGTTTCTCAGATCACAATTCTTGTGGTCCTTGCCCTAGTAATTGTCCTTTTGTGTCTCTTCCTCTATCATTGGGGTCTTCCCCTTATTAATTCTCTTTCTTGGTGCCATCACTGCATCAATTTAATGACACAAAATTATTCATATTCATAGTCAAATAGTCAATTCATATGCAATACATGCATGTGACTCTACAATAAAGCAGTCGAGGGTCTTTAATATCATTACCTAGACTAGCACTCCCCAACTATCTATAATTTATTGACTCTTCCTCTTCATAACTACTTCATGATATTGTCCTACCTAATTGAGATTGTTTCTTTGATACCACTTTTGTAACACCACATTTTAGTGTGCTACATACTTACATTCTAGAGAAGGATTCTACCAAAAATCTAGTAGAGTCTCTCCTGAAATATAAGGGTTTCACACTTGTACATTTAACCAATATATAATCACAGTCCCTAGAATCATAATCCAATCTCAATGCATGACAATTGACTATATAAAACTCAACTCCATACAACTCTATTCACATAATAAAGGAATATCATGGCCTACAAGCCACGTCATACATCTGAAACCACAAATAACAAGTAACGTTTACATCACTTCCACATAATTAATTTATTAAATCAATCCTACAAAATAATGATAAATGTCATATATCTGAAACCACAAATAACAACTAATGTTTACATCACTTCCATATAATTAATTTATTAAATAAATCCTACAAAATAATGATAAAATAAAGTCACTAAGATTCTCCACATCTCTACTCATACACCTAGTTCCCTTCATAAGCACCAACCCCTAGTTTGGCCTCTCCATCATTCCTGGCATCTAAAAGAAAACAAAGTGAATCCAGGCAAACTCAGTAAGTAGGAAATGTGGAAATAACAGATGATAGATTAAAATGTGAACTCAACTCAAAACCAGGTCAATGTAACACATGCCACATATGCAAGCACACGATCATATCATAATATACCATATGCGTAAGCTATAAAGGCATGGCATATACAAAGCCACCATGGGCATATAATATAGACATAGCCACCTATGGATATTTTATATAAACATAGCCACCTATAAATATTTCATATCAACATAGCCACCTATGGGTATTTCATATCAACAAAGCTACCTATGGGCATTTCATATAAAAATAGCCACCTAGGAGCATATCATATCAACATATACAATCACATGTAATGGCAACATCCATGATTCATGCAATGCCATATCCAATGCATCTCAAATCACATAAAACTCAAATCATGATGTCACAAATGTGTGGCTACTACCTAATCATAGGGTAGAAACATGAGCTCACAAATCACAAGTTAATGGAACAACAACAATTCAAATCATGGTGCCTATATGCCAAAACATAAATCATTCATGTATGTATACGAGAAGAACCTACTTACCTCAAGGAAGATCAATTACACACAATTGCTCAAGTTTCACACTTAGCTTCCAATCAATGCCCAATTTGGCCCACACACATAACATGCACTAATATTCAATTACATATGTTTCAAAAGAGTAATTCTATTCAGTTCACAACATAGGTGAAATCTAACTAATCACCCATTTCAAGTTACGAGTGCACATGATTCAATTTTGGGAGTTTTCACCTCTTAATGTTTAATAATCACTTTCAAATATCACTTGAGTCATTTTCATTATTGGTAAACTTAGTAAACACAAAACATCCCTTACATGTGAAATTTCCCAATAGTAAGTAAATCCATTTGTATTGAACAATGCTATAGCTCAACTTATGCATTCCAAAATTTAAAATCAGCAATAAACTTGAATTAAGGTGATTAATCTCATATAGAGGAAGCCTTAATCAAGTTAATATTATCATGAGTTATGATGACCACAAAAATCAGATTTACAACCCCTTCTAAGCCACCAAATAGTGGGTTCTTAATCATCATTACAATATGTAATTCTCATGATTTCAAGGACATAAAACTAGCTAATTTCTCTTACATTTGATATAATAATTCAAGCTAAATAAATAAAATTTCCAATTTCCATAATCTGCCCATGTTGTTGCCCACTTTTGGGATGGTTTTCTAGATACATTTCAAATGATATTTTTGCTCCAATATGACCTTATTGCTGCCCACTTTTTAATCCATCCTTAATCATGCATTAAGAACCTCAAATGCCTTATTTTAATGCGTATCTAATAGACAATTAAGAATATTAATCCAATCACTCAAATTCACTTTGTTTCTTATAGATACATTTCCTCAAATAGTCAATGTGCATAAGTTAATTATCAATTTCAGCAACATGTATTAAGGAGCATTCATTTCCAAAAACCTACAACATGTTTCTAACAGAATTAACATTAAAATTGCATGATAAACAAGTTGATTAAATCCTAAATCAATCATACAAGTTGCCCTAATTCATCATTCATTTCTACATTGCTTCTCATTAGGGCATTTCAGCAAACATCATATGTGCATGCCTTAACTTACGATTTTCAGCCATATAAATTGTTTCATGTATTTCTTACAACATGCAACATATATTTAACAAAATTAAAATTAGATTAACATCATAAACAAGTCAATTAACTTCCAAATTCATTCCATAAACTACCCATACACCATTCATGCTCAAAGAACTCCCCCATGTCCAAGCATGTTGCTATCCACAAAATGTACAATAATATGCCCAAATTTCTAATGCCCAAACATTTACTTTCAACAATCATCATACATTTGTTTTCCCCATCAAATTTGAACGGAATCCATAAAAATTTTCTCCAATTTGATCCACATTTTTGCATATAATCCAAGCAAAACAGAAATTTTTGAAATTAATGACACATCTCAAGAATTTGTGTGTTAATTTTCTCCCAAACAAAATCTAACTTGAATCTTCAATCTCTCCATGGATTTCAACAATTAGCAGCATTTTCCTTGACAATCCTCCACTTTGCACATTTAAAAGGGATAGGATTGTGGGGTATTTGGTGTGGGGATTGATTACTCAGCCATATGGCAATGTTTTCTAGTGGAAATTAGTCACAAGAAGGGGGCATGGAAGGGGGCTATAGGGCTATTTGTGTATAACCTATGGTGTTTTAAATCTACTCATGAGGAAATGGGTAGAGTTTGTTCTATGAATTCAATAAATTTCACTAATTTGAGTTATATAAAGTCAATGAGAATAAAAAGAACTAAAATGGTGAAATTGAGCAAAGGCACGATTATGATCTATATGAATGACTTAATATGATTACCATAGATATTGTGATATATGGGGAATCTTAGTTTAATACTTGGATGCATTTTAGAATGAAAATGGCATATGAAGCCATTTATAGCAGAAAATTCAAAGAAATTCAGTTAAAAACAATTGAATGAGTGATTTTTGGAAATTTACTTCAAATAAAATGGTAAATAGCATAAGCATATTTCATTTCATGCATGTGATATGTGGTAAGTAATCTTATTGATATATGAAGTGTTTGACATAAAATGAAGCTATGGATGATATTTCATAAGTGTGAATTTTGATTTTGAATAGCCTTTGTGATGAATGGGTTATCATTTGAGTTTGAAGTGAGAATAAATTTCATAAATAAGCATTTAGGAGGATTATGCATGAGAGTAATGAAAAATGAAATGGTTAAAATTTAATTGATGATAGATGAGAGAAAAAGTGAAAATTTTGGAAGAAAACTAAAGGAGCACAAGTGTGTATTATGAAAAATGCTAAATTTGAAAAAGGAATCATTGTGATTGACTTTTGACATGGATAATGGACTAATTTGAAATAATGTTCAACATAAAAGTTGTATATCATGAAACTATCGGTCTAATGGAAGAAAACTCACTTAATTCTGATGTCATATGAGGACGTTATGACTAATATACCAAACGTGTTCCAAATGACTGAAAAATGATGATTGAGGTGTTGAAAATTGGTTAATTGATTAAGGCTTGGATAATTGATGATTTGATTGAGGCTTAGATGCATGACTGAGGTGCATGCTTGGAATAGTATGCCTCTTGAAATAGAATTGATATATATTAAGGATGCCTGCAAGAATATGATCATTGTGTATTTGAGGTTTGTGTACCCGTCGGGATGGCTCCTTTTGTTTCTGATGGAATCCATCCAAAAAAGGACAATGTTGCCTATTCTATTAGACTTATGGACTAATATAGCTTGATAGAGGGCCACCCGTCCTATTCAATTAGAAAATAACATGACACCCTTGAGGTGACGACTGCCAGGGTGGCAGTATGGTGGCATTTGGCATTTGTATGGCATTCAGGATATCCATTGCATTCATGAAATTCATGACATTCATAACATTCATGGCATTCATGACATTCATGGCATATGTAACAACTGGGGATGCTATGTCCACTTAATAATAGTTGAGTCGACTTTGTTGATAGCCTCCTGAGCATGGTACTGGTTGGTAGCAGGCAAATGAAAGTATGAGATGTAGAGTCAATTGAATATAGACTCTTAATTAGAAATTTTTGGTTATTGTTTATATTAGACACATGATAGTAGTTCCATTTGATGTATGATACACGATAAGCCATCTTTTATGAAAAATTTTGGGTTAGACAATTAGTACAGTTATCATGAGATAACAGGAATTGGAAAAATGGCTTATTGGGACATATGTTATTATTGATATTGAGTATCATGGTGATGTAAATCTGGCTAATTAAGGTGTTTGGAGGTTATTTGGATTAACTTGTGATTATACTATGGTAAAGTCCAAAATTGAAGAGATTAAGAAAAAATATTGAACAATATTTTGAAAAATTAATTAGATGATTAGAAAATCAATGTAAGATAATTGAATGTTTTAGCATGATTGAATTGTAAATTGATGGTACTCATTGTAAATGGCAAGTCTTGTATGTGTAAAATGATAAATAGTAGTAATGCTACTGTTGAGGAGAATGTGTATGAATATCTTGAATTCTTTAGATAAAGCATTATATATGTAAATTTCCTTATTAGTTAAGGATAGTTTGTGAATGATCAGCTTATATGATCAGAAGGTCACATCTTGCGTGGTGTATTATCTGGAGATGGAGTTGTAAGTCATGATTTGATTGTAAATTTGAGACATTAACTGAAAATTACTTGATCTTGAAAGTTTTAAGGATGAAATTTTTTATAAGGAGTGGAGTCTATAACACCTGTGTTGTTTGAGATCTACTCATGTGGAAATGGGTAGAGTTTGTTCTATGAATTCGATAAATTTCACTAGTTTGAGTTATATAAAGTCAATGAGAAGAGAAAAAACTAAAATGGTGAAATTAAGCAAAGGCACAATTATGATCTATATGAATGACTTAATATGATTACCATAGATATTGTGATGTGTGGAGAATCTTGATTTAAGACTTGGATGCATTTTAGAATGAAAATGCCATATGAAGTCATTTATAGCAAAAAATTCAAAGAAATTCGGTTAAAAACAACTTAATGAGTGATTTTTGGAAATTGACTTCAAATAAAGTAGTAAATAGTATACGCATGTTTCATTTCATGCATGTGATATGTGGAAAGTAATCTTGTTGATATATGAAGTGTTTGATATAAAATGAGGCTATGGATGATATTTTATAAGTGTGAATTTTGATTTTGTATAGCCATTGTGATGAATGGGTTATTAATTGAGTTTGAAGTGAGAATTAATTTATTAAATAAGCATTTTAGGAGTATTATGAATGAGAGTAATGGAAAATGAAATGATTAAAAGTTTAGTGATGATATCTGAGAGAAAAATTAGAAACTTTTGAAGAAAACTAAAGGAAAATGCTAAATTTAAAAAAAGGATCATTATAATTGATATTTTACATGGATAATGGACTAATTTAAAATAATGTTCAACATAGAAGTTGTAGATAATGAAATTATCTATCCAATGGAAGAAAATCACTCAATTATGATGTCATATGAAGACATTATGACTAATATCCTAAAACTATTCCAAATGATTGAAAAATAACAAAATAAACAAATTGAGTTAGTTTATCAAAATTTTTGACATGTTTGGAGGCTGATTTTGGAAAAGTTGTTAACATGAAAGTTGTATCCCTTGAAGTTATATTTCCAGTTCCTCAAAAAATAGGTAATTTAGACATTATATGTAAACGTTATGATAAAAATACGAATAGTATATCAGACAAAAAGACCTTGCCGCGGCAAGGATTTTCTCTACCTCGGTAAGGCCCTAGAAAATTCACTTTTAGGCAGACACCAAGACCTTGCCGCGACAAGGCAATTTTTTGCCATGGCAAGACTTCCAAAAATTGCATTTTTTGGCCATCCAACAAGTCCTTGTTGAGGCATGACTTTCCCCTATTATAGCAAGGATTTTATTGCGCATCATAGTACTAGGAAAATCTATTTTTTTAAGCTTGAAACCCATCCTTTTTTTTACTTATTCCATACCATTTCTTCTTTTTCCTACCCTAGCTTTGGAACCCATCCTGTTTAGCCCAAATTTATACATGCCATTTGAACTTGGAAAATTCTTTTTCTAAGTAAATTATCACTTAAGCATGCCTCTTGGTTTGGGTTTTGATGATTTGGACGGTGGGAAATAGAAAAAGATCTGATTTCTTGCAAATGGAAGAGGCTAATGGTAGCTTTGGGCATGGATTCTCATTCCTAAAAGGAAGACACAAATATATTTCATTGTAAGATATTTCTATTAACTGAATTTCTATTTTTGCTTAGCTAGGGTTTTGTAAATTCCATGAATAGTAATTTTAGGGTGTATGTTGTATTAAACATGGGGGGATTATTTAATAAGTTAATTTTATTGATTTAAACATGAAAATTCATGAATTTAGCCTTGCTAGGGTTTTCACCCATTCATGAACAGTAACTATTTGAGGAAAATGCTGGGATTGTGTTATCGCATTATAGGAAAAATGAATTATTCATATTTAATGATGTTTTGAAACTTATTTGGGCATGGAAATTTATAGTTTTGTTAAGTTAGAGTTTTTGAAGATTCATAAATAGTGGCATTTAAGATATAAAGATGAAATTGATAATGGATTCAAAAGAGAAAATGATTAATGCATGAAGTAGAATGTTTTAGGATGTATTAGGGATGTTGGGATTGAATAATCTAATTTTTAAAGAGAATCTAAATAAGGTTAAAAAGAAATTCTTGTGTATAGCATGATTAAGCAGTTACGTTATTCAATTAAGGGCATAATCGACTTATAATTTAGACTTAATCACTTGTTCATTGAACAATATAGTCATCATATGTTAATAAATGTATACTTCCTTGTTATTTATATTGAATCCTTATGAATTAATCGATGCTTACAGCCTATTTGATAAAAGGCTTTCATGAGGAATTGATGTATTAAACGAAGGGTTATTGACTGGTAAGCCTAGATCAAGAATCAAAGTTGATTAACAATGTACATGGATGATATGGATAGGTTGAAGCATATGAGAAAT